>PISX010004300.1:0-124632 GCA_004024625.1 Mellivora capensis
ACCACCAAATAGACTTAGACTTTCCAGTAGAAAACTAGACTTCCTGCCTCTAAGAACATAGATCGAGTGTGTGTGTGTGTGTGTGTGTGTGTGTAGGGGTGTCTACAGATGCTCGGAGACATGGGCCAGAATTGCTAGCATGGGTCTTTCCAACCTAGTTTTATAAGGCTTAGACAGCTTGACTGACTGCACCTCTAATTTTGTAAAACAGAACTGGTTTGCAAAAATCTGGGCCAGGAGAGGGCACACCTGGGAAATGGCTGTGAACTCAGAACTAGGAAGGAGGCAGATGCTGAGGTATCTCAAGAGTATTCTGTACCGCTACAGAAAAATAGAGGGTCCAGGGCAGCCATAGTTTAGATATCCCCGATGGGAGCCGCTGAGTTAATCAGAGCCCACAGGAAACCAAGTGTCAGCAATCATCTTGGGCCATAATGGAGGTTTTTGTGGGTGTGGAAAGCTAAAGGTTTGCAGAGGAGATCTGATTAGTGCTTTAAATCTGAAATTAAACTAAATGACTGGATTTCGCTAAAATTCCTTTGTTGTGATTATTCCAAACTCCAGTTCACTACTTTGGGAGTTTTGTTGCATAAACTGATAGGAAGGAGATTGTACAATTGCTGAGGCAAGTGTTCTCAACCCTGGCTTTCTATTAGCTTCTTTAGAAAATCTGATGCTCAATCCTCATTCCAGACCAAATGAATTAGACTCTTTGCGTGAGGGATCCAGGAAGGAATAGTTTTTAAAAGCTCTTCAGGTAATTCTAATGCACAGCCAGTGTTGGGAACCACTGGCTTAGGCTGAAATGGGCAAAAGTTACCCAGGGGAGCCAGAGAAAGAGTTGTGATTGAGAGGATGTAATTTCTGGGCATAACCTCAGACAAGGAAAGCATTCTCATGTTAGTGCTTAGATAATGCTAGAATAGAAAGGCACCAGAGGATATGATGGGCATGCATCAGAGTTGGCAATGATGAGTGACTACAAGCCAGAAAACAAATTTTGCTTGCCCCAGAATATAACCAGAAACCAGACAAGCTGGTAGATGAATAATACTTTTCATCAAGTATCAATGATCACAGAACAGAAACTCACTCAAGGTAGCTCAAGATTAGGAAGGTTTATAGTAAAGATACAAATGGCAATTTCAAGGCATCCAGGGACCCAGGCTCCCAGAGTCAGGAATAAGACACTCAGCAACTACAGTCACCCCCTCCATCTCTCAGTCATTTGATCTTCATCTCTGTTCTTCTACACGTCTGCCTTTTTCTTTCATTGCTCCTGGCTTCCTCTGATTACTCATTTCATATAAGGCTCAACATGAGTGCTCCAACACTAACTTTTAATGATCTTTTATATCCAGAGTCAACACTGACTGACCCTTGTCACAAAGTGTCTTAGTTCAAATTTTCAAGAAGAATCTGGTCACCAGCTCAACAAAGAATAGCTGGCTGGTCTTATCTAGCCTTGGGTCCAGTGTCGATGTCCTCCAAAAGCTGAGCTGGGAGTGGAAAATGCTCATAGGCTGAACATTTTAGAAGATCACTGGAGGGGCAAGTACTTATGAGGAGCTGTTGGCAGAGTAGATAATGAAGTGCCTATAATATTTAATTTATAACCATAACACACCTTTCTTCTTTCCCATCTTCTGCCTCCCAGGAAGGAGGGGAGATAAGAAGGAGCTTGAAATAAGGTGTTCTGTCTACTTTCAAGGTTGAGCCTAGCAACTGAGAGAGGTAACCACAAACTGGCATGATGAAAAGATAGCCTATGAACCCTCAACCAGCATTTATGTACATAACTCTACATATGCTATCTTCCTCTTGAGACCACCAAAAGGTTCACTCTTAGCTATGGTGAAAGCCTCTCTGTTCAAGGTGAATCTCACATTTTCGACTGCATTGTGTGTAAAAATGTAACACATATAGACATTAAAAAGGATTCTCCTCCTCTTGGACCTTTATCTGATTGGAAATTTTGTAATTAACGTGTTATTATAGCGCATTGGCAGTTCATTTGACAGCCCTGAAATAACATTTTTAGCTTTTACGTGAGAATCTTTTACTGAAACTTTTTTCAGAAACTTGGAACTTCGGTTAGTTTGGGGATTCATGAAAATGGTAGTTGGAGAATTTTATAAACCTCCCAATAAGAAAAATTATGTATAAACTCATTCTATGGTCCAATGTTGACTATTGCAGCAAAGAATTAAATGGTCCTATAACTGTCTTTCTTTCCTCTAGTTAAGTTCAGCTGCATCGAGGCAGGGTGCCCAGAAGGAGTCTGGACTTGGGGGTTATGTTTAAAGAGAAAAAACCAGAGTAAAAATCTACCTCCCACACCACCCTGTACACAGTCTGAGGTTTTTTTTGTTTGTTTTGATTTTTCCTTGTAGAGCCCATGGGGCTAGAGGCAAAGTGAAGCCAGGAAAGGGAAGAGGGAAAAGCAGGGGCAGCACCAATAGCAAATATTGTCTATTTTCACTTTTGCCCAGAGCATGTGGTCCCTGAAAGTCATGGCTGTGAACTTGGTATCATGCCACCATGCCAACATGCGATCATTTATTTTAGAGCTTTGGAGGAGGTCAATTATTTCAGCTTTTGCCCAAGTACAACTATTAGAGATTCTGACTGATTGACTGAAAGAAGAAGTCCACTACTTGTATTTTACTGACAAAACAAAACACCTTTAAACCAAAAGAGTGATTTATCTGGGCTGAAAATAAAACTCCAGCCTACTGAAGTCGGGTGCAGCTGAGTTATCACTATTTTCATCCTGTAATTTGTTTTATAGGGTACTAATTAACAGGGCAAAGTCTGTTGCCAGGAAAGTAAATCACATTTTGCTGTTTTCTTCTTTTCTGAAAAGACACAGACCTGATATCTAATTGAAGAGCAGGTTCCAAGGGCACTATCCCCACCAAAACTGGGAAACACTGAGCTGGGAAGTCATGGTAAAAACCTGCTGTGTAGAGTTCCAGAAAGACCTTGGGAGAGAGAGGAAGGAATGGAGGGAAAGAGAGAGGAATTGCGCAGGTAACTTCCAAAAAAGACTGTTTTCCTCAAATGTCCCATCTTTTCCTTGTTGATTCAACTCTACATTTCTCCTCTGGCTCTACTCAACTGACACCCACCACAAGCATCCCCTCAAAAGCTCATTTTCCACCTCGTTCATTCATTCCTGTCCCCAACAGGGTACTGTTTTTTGTTTGTTTGTTTGTTTGTTTGTTTGTTTTTAAGGTAGCAACTGTGTGGTCTGACCTCTCCGCCCTAATCTCTTCCTTCTCCCGGGCCTAAACACCCACCTGAGCTTCTCAGTGACCTTTGACCGTGGGCTGAGCGGTCACACCTGACCCCTCCCCTCCCAGCTCACCCTTCTCAAAGACTTTATTCTCCTCTCCCTCTCCTTGTTCCTTCATCCCATTCCTGGACGTTCTGGACTGGAGGTGGCCGCTCCGGCTTCTGCTCCCTTCTTGAACCCTCTGAGACGTACTTTGGGGGAGGAGGATGGGGGGGGGGGTTAGTGATGGGCGGTGAAACAGAGTGAGTGCCGCCTCGCACCCAGGAGCCGGGAGCCTGACGTCACCGCGCCCTGCCTGTCAGTCTCCAGCGGGCGCGCTGCTCGTAGCCGCCTTTTCTGCCTCTGACTGTCTCTCACTCTCGGCGGCGCCAGCACAGCCACAGGAGCCCGGCGCTCTGCTCCGCGCGGGCCCTGTCGCCCCGCAGGCATAGGCTCAGTCCGCGCGCGCGGGGAGCGCAGCCTGGCGCCCCGCTGCAGCGCTCATGATCAGCGACTTCCTGAAGCCCTGACTCCCCAGGTGAGCAGCCCGGCTCCCGAGACGAACTTTGAGGGTGTGGATTAGGGAAGGGGTGAAGGATGGCCAGGGGATGAGTCCTTAAAGCCGGAGAAATGGGGGCACGCTTGGCTCCACATCCCCCCGGCACACAGACACCCAGCTTCCCTCCCCAAAACCCCTTTCCCAGGGACCTCTGTGGCCTTCAGGGCCCGCTGAACTCCGCGATCTCAGAAACTTCGCTTTCAGCACCGCGGACAGCGACTCCGCCGCCCAGTTTAGGAGAAAGCCTAACCCCCGCCGCCTGAGCCCAGGCGCGACTCCGCCAGCGCCGATACCCCTGGCTCGGGGCAAACTGATGCGTGTGCAATTACAGCACACTTACGGGACTGATCTTGGTGCAGGCGAGTGCACGCCATCCGTGTACATATCTGTGCAAAAACTCAGATCTATTTGTGGGGGCGTTCGTGTGCATTTCACTCACTGGCTCGCTCAGTCACTCAACAGGTATTTATTATTTTCAGGCTCTCGATACTGCTTCCTCGCTCAGCTCTGGGGTCCTGCGGTGGGATGAGCAATATGAGTCGGGCACCTGAGCCCGGGAAGTTCCCGGGAAGCTCGAACCACACACCTGACTCTTGTTCTCCCTTTTCCAAGCAGGGTGCAGCGACAGGCCGCAATGAACGCGAGCGCCTCCTCGCTCAACGAGTCCCAGGTGGTGGCAGTGACCGCCGAGGGAGCGGCGGCGGCCACAGCGGCAGGGGCGCAGGACAGCGGTGAATGGGGGCCCCCCGCAGCGGCGGCGCTGGGGGGCGGCGGCGCGGCTAACGTGTCCCTGGAGCTGTCTTCTCAGCTGCCGGCCGGGCCACCGGGGCTGCTGCTTTCGGCGGTGAATCCTTGGGACGTGCTCCTGTGCGTGTCGGGGACGGTGATCGCAGGCGAAAATGCTCTGGTAGTGGCTCTAATCGCGTCCACCCCCGCGCTGCGCACGCCTATGTTTGTGCTGGTGGGCAGCCTGGCCACGGCCGACCTGCTGGCGGGCTGCGGTCTCATCCTTCACTTCGTGTTCCAGTACGTGGTGCGCTCAGAGA
This sequence comes from Mellivora capensis, assembly GCA_004024625.1. Taxonomy (NCBI): domain Eukaryota; kingdom Metazoa; phylum Chordata; class Mammalia; order Carnivora; family Mustelidae; genus Mellivora; species Mellivora capensis. Next base: position 4,883 of record PISX010004300.1, read on the forward strand.
CGGTGAGCCTGCTCACGGTGGGCTTCCTCGTGGCTTCCTTCGCTGCCTCAGTCAGCAGCCTGCTGGCCATCACGGTGGACCGCTACCTGTCTCTCTACAACGCGCTCACCTACTACTCGCGCCGGACCCTGTTGGGCGTGCACCTCCTGCTCGCCGCCACCTGGACGGTGTCCCTAGGCCTCGGGCTGCTGCCGGTGCTCGGCTGGAACTGCCTAGCAGAGCGCGCCACCTGCAGCGTGGTGCGCCCGCTGACGCGCAGCCACGTGGCGCTGCTCTCCGCCGCGTTCTTTGCGGTCTTCGGCATCATGCTGCACCTGTACATGCGCATCTGCCAGGTGGTCTGGCGCCACGCGCACCAGATCGCGCTGCAGCAGCACTGCCTGGCGCCGCCCCACCTGGCAGCCACCAGAAAGGGTGTGGGCACGCTGGCCGTGGTACTGGGCACTTTTGGCGCCAGTTGGCTGCCCTTCGCCATCTATTGCGTGGTAGGCAGCCGCGAGGACCCGGCAGTCTATACCTACGCCACCCTGCTGCCCGCCACCTACAACTCCATGATCAATCCCATCATCTATGCCTTCCGCAACCAGGAGATTCAGCGTGCCCTGTGGCTCCTGTTCTGTGGCTGTTTCCAGTCCAAAGTGCCCTTCCGTTCTAGGTCCCCCAGTGAGGTCTGAAGGCTCCCTCCCTCCGTCCTCCTGCCAACACCACACCCACAACAAGCCACCCTTCAGTGAGCTTCTCGGTGCCTGCTGATGAACTCTGAGATCCCAGTGGTGTGATTCTGACAGTGGAAAGAAAGGAAGAGAGAATAAACGTAACTTACATCAAACACACAGAAGAAAAGAGGCTCTTTGGCACTTTACATATACAGTGTATACATGTGTACATATATATACAAATATTTGTATCTTCTGAAGGTGTTCAGGATGTGGGCTTTCCAATTCTGTGACAAAAACTAACAAAAGATGTGGTTGTGTACTCAAATTGTACATCACATTTGTCAACTGAAGACATTATGATACTGCTTAATTATAGCACTTTATTTTTAGCTGCTGAACTGCCAAACCAGTGTTGCCATTTTTCAGGGGCGGGGGAAGAAGAGTAAAAGGTGTATTTTTGTTGTATGTGATAGTATATTTTGCTGCACATGCATCAGTAAATTATAACATATTTTGTACACAAATAAACAGAATAAAAATGTAATTTGGGGCCTGTGACTACCGGATGACCATTTACTTAAAAAGTTTATTATGTATCATCTCCCTCCTATGAAATCTTAATGTCAAAAACCATATGCATCTGCACATCATCCACAAATTGTCATGGAAATACCTAATACAGATTTGAGGTGGGGAGGACTGAGAGGGAGTAAGAGAGTCACATAACAGTACTCATAGGACACTAAAGGGTTATTGGTATTATTAATCTACAAATTAATCGACTCCTTGATTTCTGGGTTCTGAAGACAAACTCCAGAGGGTGTCTGAAACCATTCCTTCCTCTTACCACACGCGCACTTGTGAGTTCTGAAGCAACTTTTAGTTATAGCTTTTTCAGTCTGGAAAGAATTTTAAATGTTTAAAATTCATATTGACTGAGTGTATTTTTGCTGGCCCATTCTTGTAGCAAAATGCAAAGAAATAAATTCTTCCAAGACAGAATTCCAAGATACATCGTGTTCATGAGATAAGTGAAGGTATGCCCAGAAGCCCCTTTTGAGGCACTTGTAGATTCAAAACACGGGACGTTAAGACTCCTAAGAACCAAGCAGTCTCAGTCCACCAGTGGATATGAGTCATAATTAAATGGTTCCCCTCCTCCCCCCTTATAGAATGATGTAAGGATAAATAAGGTAACACATGTGGACATGCTCTGAGCATCTGTGAAGAAATACGCACATGAGCACAAGTTGTTATTGGTCTTAGACCTTGGGAAAATACCACAAGCAATTTTTTTTTCTTCCTACAGTCCACAAGTATTTGTTGAGTGCCTACTGTTTGCTAGACACAATTCCAGAGCTGGAATACGGAAGTGAACAAAATAGACAAAAAGTTTTCTGTGCTCTTAGTGCTAAATTCTAGTGAAGGAGCTCACTTACAGCAAAGAAACACACACACATAGAATGAGAGATTTATTATATAAAGAGTTGGCTTGTGCAAGTTTGGAGGTTAAGAAGTCCCAAGATCTGTAGTCAGAAAGCTGGAGACCCAAGAAAGCTGATGGTATTGTTCCAGTCTGTCTCCAAAGGCCTGAGAGCCAGGAGAGTCCATGGACTCAAGACCCAAGAAGAACTGGTGTTTCAGCTTGAGATCAAATGCAAGAGAATGGCCAAAATTAACAAGATGGTAAACAACAAGTGTTGGAAAGGATATGGAGAAAGGGGAACCCTCTTACACTGTCGGTGGGAATGCAAGCTGGTGCAGCCACTTTGGAAAACAGTGTGGAGATTCCTTAAGAAATTAAAAATAGAGCTTCCCTATGACCCTGCAATTGCACTACTGGGTATTTACCCCAAACATACAGATGTAGTGAAAAGAAGGGCCATATGCACCTCAATGTTCATAGCAGCACTGACCACAATAGCCAAACTGTGGAAAGAGCCGAGATGACCTTCAACAGACGAATGGATAAAGAAGAGAGCCAATTATCATATGGTTTCACTTATTTGTGAAGCATAAGGAATAACATGGAGGACATGGGGAGATGGAGAGGAGAAGGGAGTTGGGGGAAATTGAGGAGGAGACGAACTATGAGAGACTGTGGACTCTGAGAAACAAACTGAGGGTTTGGGTGGGGGGAGGGGGTTGGGTGAGCCTAATGGTGGGTATTACGGAGGGCACATATTGCATGGAGTACTGGGTGTGGTGCATAAACAATAAATCCTGGAACACTGAAAAAAATAAAGTTTAAAAAAAATGCAGGAAAAAAATGCAGGAAAAGACCAGTGTTCCAGCTCAAGATGTTCAGGCAACAGAAATTCCCTCTTACTTAGCCCTTATATTCTTTTCTGGACTTCAGTTGATTGGATGAGGCCTATCTACACTAGGAAGGCAATCTGTTTATTCATTCTACCATCAAGTGTTAATCCCATCCAGAAACAGTTCAGAAATAAATCTTGACCAAATGCCTGTGCATCCTGTGGTTTATCAAGTTGACACATAAAATTAACCATTACACCAAAAGACCACAATCATCCAAAATAAAGAAGGAAACGTGTTTGAGGATGAAGCAGTCAACTGTGCCAAATGTTGCTAAGAAGATAAGTAAAATGAGGATTAAAGACAATGACTATAGATTTGTTAATATGGGTATCATTGGTGAACTTGACAAGAGAAACTTGAGGAGTGTGAAAGAGAAAAATAGCTTGATTATAGAAGATACAAGAGAATGTGCATGAGCAACCTAGTCTCCAACATCTTGCAACAGGGGTCTGACCTTTTTAAACGCTGTGAAATACATTAAGTTTTATAGACAAATGGTTTTATAGTGTCTGTAAATTTAGAGCCAGGAGGATCGGCCTTATTGCTCATTCATCACATTAACATTTTCTAAAGAACTAACCTTCATCAAGTTTTCAGCATGATCAGACACTTTCAGGCCCTATTAGTATCCAGAATGCATTCAAGCATACTGAAATAACAAGCACTTGGGCTGTAAACATTTCCAAACATGTGGTGGAGAAAAACAATATAATTCCAGAGATGGAACAAAGAAGTCAATATTACTATACATTTTATAATTACAGAGAAAAATTCCTTGCAATCAGTGAATGAAGAAAGTTCAACACTAGGATAATAAGACAGGGACCATGGATCTGACCAATCCATTTGGTATTCATATTCAACTTCAGCGCTAGTCCTAATCAAAATGTTTGAGAGAGCCAAGAACAAGAAGATACTAAACAATCAGGTTGTTAATATCCTGGCTTACGCAGTTGGCCAGGCTGTGTAACGTCAGTAGGCTTCAGATTAACCAACTTGATTATGTAGGGATACAAAAGTGTGAATAGGTCTTGAAATACTTCTATGGAGGAAGGTCACATATTCATCTGACTTATCAAAAATTAACAATCCCCTGTTCCAAGACCCTATGCTAGTTGCTGGAAGCATAGTCTTTAAGAAAGGCAAGATTCATTTAAACATGGAATTGTCTAACCACTTTGCTATGTAATGCATCCAAAATTTCCTGCATTTAAAATTGGGCCTCTGACCTTTATCCAAGAACCTTCTCTTTTTCCCTTCCTTACTATCTAGGTTAATGACAATGTCATCTTTCCAGGTGTTCAGGCCAGAAACCTTGGGATCATACTTCCCCTTCTCTTTCTCTCATAGCTCCTGTTCAATGTATCAGCGAAGCCCGTTGTCTTTACTTTCAAAATATATCTAGAGTCCAGCCTTTCTTACCATCTCCATCACTGTCATCATCTCTTGCCCGAAATGCTTTAGAAGCCTTTCTCTGGTTTCCTGGCTTCTGTCCTTGTGCCCTATACTCTACTGTCTACACAGTGGCTCACCTCCACAAACAGTTGCTCCCTTGACTACCCTTCAGACCCAGGCATGAGACCACCAACAGTCTGCTTCAAGAGGACAAATTTGGGGAAAGTAGTATTTAGGTAGAAATAGGCCTTGAGTAAGAATTTTTTGAGTAAAGAACTCTGGGTTGGATACCTGATACCTGGCCTAGATGTGGGGACATAGACTTTTTACCCCAGGAGAAGGAAGACAACTGGAAGAGCCCTAGAGCAGGGGCCTCTAAGGCACGAAGGGTCCTGCATGGCCCAGGATATTAGTTTTCTATTGCTGCTGTAACAAATGAAAACAAATATGGTAGCTTTAAAATAATACACATTTACAGATGCCTGGGTGGCTCATTCAGTTAAGCATCTTCCTTGATCTCAGGTCATGATCTCAGGGTCCTGGGATGGAGTCCCCATCAAACTCCCTGCTTGGGAGGAAGTCTGCTTCTCCCTCTGCCCACCAGCCCCCACTCTTGCCCTCTCTCAAATGAATAAAGTCTTAAAAAATACATGTATTTTTTCTTTCACAGTTATAGAGATCAGAAGTCTGAAATAAATTTCACTGGGGGGAAGGGGAAGAATCTGTTCGTTGACGTTTCCATCTTTTAGAGTAGCATTCCTTAGCCAGCGGCCCCTTTCTCCATCTCCAGTGTATTATTTTGCCTAAATGATCATGTTGCCATCTTTTGTAGTCAAATCTCCCCCTTATAAGGAAATTTAGGATTACATTTAGGACCTGCCCAGGTAATCCAGGATAACCTCCCCATCTCAAAACCCTTGACTTAATCCCATCTGAAAAGTTTCTTTTGCCATCTAAGATAATAATCATTGTTCTGAGAGCAGTACTGATGAAAAAGTACAATAATAAAAGTAAATCAGAGTAGTAAGTATCCCATACAAAGGCTAGAGGAATCCTATGGAAGACTTCACTAGGGTGGCAATAGTGAACTAAGTCCAGAAGAACAAAAAAAAATTTGCAAGGCAAAGGACATTAAAGGTTGGCATTTCAGACCAAGGGGACAATGTGAAGCACGAAAGTATAGCCCATTTAGAGAAATGTATGCCATTCTGTATGGCTGGATTGTATAAGATCGAGACCTTAAAGAGGAAGTAGCAGCAACTAAATCTGGAGAGAAAGGCAGGAGCCCAGTCACATAAAGAAGTATTGGAAATGGATTGTAGGTGGGAAAGACTGAAAGCCAAGAGACCGCTTTGGAGGCAGGTCCAATCCCGGGAGCAATCCCAGTCAAGGTGATGTGAGCCTCAGCTAAGAAGGGCAGAAAGGGTGAGGAAAAGGAGATGAACTCAAGAGATCTCAAAGTCGAGCGTGTCCAACTCAGTGAATGGTTGTGGGGATTGAGAAACAGTTTAGGAGCCAAGGATATTCAGCTGGGTGGATTCTCTGAGATGGGAACATAGAGAGAGAGGCAAATTTGAGGAACAGTGTGGTAAATCAAGTTTCTACATATTATATTTCAGGATCCATGGGATAGTCACTCAGAGGAAGCTAGTGACTTTGAAGCTCACAAAAATGGTTGGGATGGAGACATCATTTTGGTGATTATCAATCTTAAATTAAGGTAGAAGTGAAGCCATGGGAAGGAATGGGGAGAGGTCAAGGTCACGGTCTGGGCCAAATAATATATGGAGTACAATGCAGGAAAGCAAAAGAAAACAGGAGACCAATGAGGAGCATCCAGGGGCGACCCTTGGAAAGCCAAAAGGAAAAATGTTTTAAGAAGGTAGTGACCAAATTGCATATAGTCTTCCCAGAGGTTAAGTAAGAGAGGATTTAGAAAATGTTAGATTTAGGAACATGTTGGTCATGGGAACCTCGGGGAGGGCAGCTTCAGTGGAGAGCAGGATGAAAGTTAGATTTCAGTGACCTGGAAAATGGAATTTATCCCACTTTTTCCCCAATAAATTTAACTTTAAATAAAAGAAAAGAGATAGGGTAGTATCTAGAGGACAATAAGGGGTTACAAGATCGTCTTTGTTTTGTTTCTTAAAGAGAAGCAAAAATGAATATATTATTAGACTAAAGGGAAAATACCATATAATGAGAAAAGCAGAGAGAAGAAAGATGGCTGCCGGGATTCAGAGGAGAAAAATGGGGGTCCAGGCAGGGTGTCACAGAGAGAGAGGGACTTAGCCAGGAGGAGGCGGGGACATAGCTCCCCTGCTCTGACAGGAGGCAAGGCGGGAATGATTGGTACTGATAGAGCTAAGTTTATAAGTGGTGGGAGGAAGTGCACTGAGTTCCTACCTGACAACCTCAATTTATCTGAAGGAGGAGTGCCAGTTAAGACTCTATTGCAAGAAGTATCAAGAATCTGAGTTAACAACATTGGGAACAAAGCTGTGACCTTGAGATAGCATAATTATTTAATCAAAATTAAAGGTCAGCCCATACCATATTGATGGGGGAATGTAAAATGGTACAACACTTTGGGAAATAATTTGGTAGTTTCTTAAAAAGCTAAACCTACGCCCACCATACAATCCAGCCATTCCACTCCTAAGTATGTACCCAAGAGAAATAAAACATATGCCCTTATTAAGACTTGCACATTAATGTTCCCAGCAGTTTTATCTGGAATAACCAAAAACTGGTAAGAGCTCAAATGTCTTTCACAAAATAAGCAAATAAACTAACTGTGGTACAGTTATACAATGGCACAACCAGAAGTTAAAAGGAAAGTACTATTATTGCATACAACAATATGGCAGGAGCCAAACAAGATGTGTTGAATAAAAGAAAACAGATCCAAAAAAAGTACATAGGGTGAGCCTGGTGGTGAGTATTGTGCAGGACACATGTTGCATGGAACACTGGGTATGATACATAAACAGTGAATTCTGGTACACTGAAAAGAAATTTAGTACATAGTAAAATCCAGTTATATTAAATTCTTGAAAATAGTGACAGAAAGCAGGTCTGGTTGGGAGTTGGGGGCATAGGGATGAGAAAGAGAGCCAAGGATCACAATGGGTCACAAGGATGATTTCTTGGGTGTACACATATGTCAAAGTCCGTCAAATTGTGTACTTTAAATACGTACAGTTCACTATATGTCAACTATAGCCTCAACGTAGTTGTAATAAATAAAGTTCAGAGAAAGAGTCACAGTAAAAGAGCAGCTAATCAAGAATAATACTAAATGAAAATAAAGTGCAAAAATTTCAATATGACATGGTATATTAATCAGAATAGACTAAGCTATGCCGTAGCTTAATTTATGATTAATCATTCATTAATTTATTATTAATTAATAAATTAATTAATAATTTATGATTTAGCCCAAATCATAGCGACCTAACACAAAAAGAAACTCTCACTTGTACTCTGTTAACCGCACTACCTGGGTGACTTCCCAAGGCAACTATTCCCCATCTAGCAAGATAGCGATTCGTCTTCCGGCTCTATTCCTGCAACATGAAGCCTTCTCTACATTCACTGGGGCAAGGGAAGGGAATGCTGGAAAGTATCATGCCAGGAATGAAAGGCTGTGGTCCATAAATTACACTTCTACTCACAGCCCACTGGGAAGAACTAGTCATAAAGGGCCACCTAACTCGAGGGTGCACAGAAATGTAACTTTGTTGAGTGCTCAGAAAGAAAGGCGAATCAGAAATGGACAGATGCAAGAATATTTCATCATTCATGAGTTCAAGAACTAATCCATGGTCCTTGCCATTCCAAACTGACCATCAAGTTGTAGACAGAGAAGAGATTCTCAAGATTCAAGCCCAGATTTTCAAGTAACATTTAATATGAGATGAAGTTTTGTGGTCCTTTAATAAAACTTATATATGAGGGCTGTTGAGTTCGGTTAGCAGAACACAGTATGAAAACAGTCAAGACTTGAGGTTGAGCAGAAAGGAAGCATTGTGCCAGAGAGGAGCCTGATGTTCTATCTCAGTCAGACTTTGCCCCAGTCACACAGGAGGGGAGAATTATGAAGGTTTAGCACAAACCCTTCTCTGAAAACAAACAATCCTAAACCCATGCTGTTGGATTTTTGTGGATATGCAAATTGAGGGTAAGAGTGCATTTAATGACAGTGGTCAGAGGATCCAGAAATAACCTGAATTCCACCTACAATGTTATTAAACACCTTAGGGAAATAGTGAAGGACAACATCAAGTCAAAATTAATAGTTGTTGGAGGAAGGGAGGGAGAAAGTTTGCTGGGACTGTGAGCTGTGGCTTTGGCATATCACCTAAAGGCAGAACATGCTTGGAGGCTGGCTTGTGTCCTTTTTCCTGAAGCCAGGCAGGCCCAAAGAGGCTCCGTCAAAAGATTGACGTGCTTTGCCCAATTTAAGCCCTCAATATCCAACTCCCATGTCTCAGATCTTGGTATTAATGGCTGCAATGCAAAACCAACATCAAATTTGCAGACCCGAGGGGAAGAGAATCAGGAGAGAGAGAAACACAGAAATGGCCAGTGTCCATTTAGCCTGGACCTGGTTGCCTGCGAGGATAGACAAAAGGAACTGGCTAAGACTCCAGCAAGGAATACCACCATCTCTATCGCTCCAGCCAGAAGAAAGAGAGCATGCAGCGGGCCACTTACTAAACGGACCAGTCAGATTAGCACTCCTGCCATTTAAGGGTGGGAGTGAGAAAGGCAATGGGAAGAGGAGAACTGTATCTTACAGTGTCTGTGTCTCCTGACTTTCTAATTAGCTGTGAGACCTTAAGCAAATGCTCACCTGTACAGTGGGAAATCATAATAATAACTACCTGCTAGGGCTGTTTTAAGGATTAAATGAGTTAATATATAAAGGTCGAAGGGTACCTGGCAGGTGGTAGCATCATAAATACTGTGACTGTTGGTGGGGTTGCTATCAAGCAGTCTTTTTTTTTAAAGATTTTATTTATTTATTTGACAGAGAGAAAGCACAAGTAGGCAGAGGGAGAGAGAGAGAGAGAAGCAGGCTCCCTGCTGAGCAGAGAGCCCGATGTGGGGCTCGATCCCAGGACCCTGAGACCATGACCTGAGCCGAAGGCAGAGGCTTTAACCCGCTGAGCCACCCAGGTGCCCCCCAAGCAGTCTTAATGAAGCTGAATTTCCCATAGTCTAGATTTTACAGCCTGAAGTGCATTTTGTTTCTCAAGTTGCCCTCTTTCCTATTATTCGGTTATCTGTTTTCAGTGATCTATATATCTCAAAAATTGTCATTTCAATATCTTTAGCTGCTGCTCTGAAAATAATACGAATACAACATATGATATTTATATAACATTTTTGACACATAATTAAGATTTAGGTCCGAAACAGCAATCCAAGTCGATATTATACCCCATTTTTCCAGTGGGCTGAAATTAAGATCTGAATATGAATATTTGTCATAAAATATTGATCTTTAGGGGCCCCTGGGTGGCACAGTCTGTTGAGTATCCGACTCTTGGTTTCAGCTTAGGTTGTGATCTCAGGGTCATGGGATCGAGTCCCGCCCTCAGCGTGGAGTCTGCTTGGGATTCTCTCTCCTCTCCCTGTCCCTCACACTTGTGCTGTTTCTCTCTTTCTCTCTCTCTCTCTCTTTCTCTCTATCTATCTCTATCTCATGTGTCAAAACTCGTCAAATAAATAAATAAATCTTTAAAAATACATACATACTAAAATATTGACCTTTAATTTTCAAATAGAACCGCGATACTTAGGAATATTTGAAGAGAATAACATTAATGCTGATTATGTCATCTCAGCTTACCTCAAACCAGATTCTTTGTACAGAAAAACAAACAAAAAACGAACTAGTAAATATACACAGAGTCTCTCTGTCTCTCTTTGTCTCTCTCTCTCTCTAACATACACACACAGACACACACATGCACTATGCAATGTACTTGGGAGTCCCTGTGATTCCTAGGGCTCACTCACTAGGAGGATACACTACACACCTAGTAGTAGTTTGGGTTCAAGGACGCTCTGCAGAGCTGGATTATTTTCTAGAGAAGTGCAGCCATAAGAAAGAAATTTGTCGGGATCCTCTCCAGAGCCATACATGACCAGCAGAGTGAACATTCCCAGGCAGGGCGGTGGCCAAATGAACACACTTGAATATAGCCCCGCGGGTGGCAGGAGTGGGGAGAAGGACCTATCGTCACTGAAAGGACCCTCTGAGTATAGTTACTTAGTCCAGGAATGTCATGTTAGGGGAAAGGGTCTATGTTTTACAAGCCACTTGGGTGTGCAGGTGACAGCTGTGTGGTGAAGCCTCCCAGTGTGTTGGGTTAAGTCGTAGAGCAACCAAATCCAAGAACGAGTACAATGCCTGATAGTGGGGTGATACTGTAATATTCAAATCAGCCTTATATTAAAAGAACCATTGCCACATGTTATGATGACTGTTTTTAATGGAAACACACAGCAAATAAGCAGGATAAGCAGGAGGCAGCATTCTTTCTTTTGCTGGAAGTGTGTGAAATCTGTTTTGCACATATTTTACACAAAGGTGCCTACAGAAACCATAGCAGAAGGTCAAGACAGCTAAACGATCATTTGTTCCATAACATTTTGATAAATTACATTTCCAAGGCCCTGAATGCACATCCACTTTATTACTGAAATGGTGACAGCTGATAACATTATCTTTGGTTGCTGAGACATTTAATCAGTGATTGGTGTCACTGGGCAGGCTGGTACCAAACCGGTAGAACTTTCTAGATCATGCAATGTGCATGTGAAAACCAGCTTGCTCGAGCTCCCCAGATTCCATGTAACTCCAGGAGGCTGTGGCTCCCTCCCTTCTTCTCCACGTAAGAGCTGCCTTCTCTGTCCAGCATCTGTTGGTGGTTTGAGTGGCAGAATCAGAGAGGATCAGGGCTGGAAGGGACCTCAGAAGACATCTGGTACAGTTGCCTTGGGTTTCAGATAGTGCTATCGGGCCTCAGAGAAAGCAGGTCACTTCCCCAAGATTGCACAGCTAGTAAATGGGGAAGATACATCCGGAACTGAGTTTATCCAAGGCTACCGGTGTGTCTCCCCTGTTGCATGAGGTGTTTGGTGATCTGTCAACCGTATAGACTCAGGTGTGCTCCCATCTGTTTGTACAGCCGCTCTTGGCCCCTCCCTGTGTGCTCAGAGATGTCCCTTCCTTACTCTTAGAAAATCAGCGGGGCCAGAACTCCCCACCAGCCCTAGTGCCTGAGCTCTGAGCGTTGTAGGGCTGGAGACCCAGGCCTGATCTTTGGCAAGGGGCTGCTGATGGAACTGTTCACTAAGCCTGACGCTCTCTCTTCCGGTCTACAAATCCAAGTGCCCACTGCTGCAGAGTCCTGGTTCTCTGGTGTAATGGGGGAAGGGAGTTTTCTCCCCAGACTCTGCTTCTCATTCTCTCCAAACTCAAAGTTTGGCTGCTTTTCATTGTTCCATCAGAGCCCACAAGACAGAATGAAACCAACCAGGAAGGAGAGTTTGGTGGCAGCTTCCAGCTCTATTGTTGGGGATGACAATCTTTGGCTAGACATCCGGTGAGTTGGTAGACAAGCTGAGTCACCAGCCCTACACCAGAGCCAAACTCTCTTGTGCCCTAGAATTCAATCCAAGACTTGTTCTGGGTTTTGTTTGGTGCTTCCACAACTAAATCATGCAGTTGACCATCTTAAGGACTTCAGGCAAAGCTTTTAGTCTAATGAGTCGAGTTTTCTACCTCCCCCAATTAACTTTAATATAGAAAAATGAGTTAAAAGTTAAATTTTAGGGGCACCTGGGTGGATCAGTTGGGTAAGCATCTGCCTTTGGCTCAGGTCATAATCTTGGGGTCCTGGCATCAAGTCCCATGCTTTCTGCTTAGCCGGGAGTCAGCTTCTCCCTCTCCCACTTCCTCTGTGTGCTCGCTCTCTCTCAAATAAATAACATCTTTTTTTAAAGGTTAAATTTTTATTCTATTAAAAAATTAATAGAAAATTCAAGTGAGTCCCTATCTATGTCTAGAGAAGGGAGGACTTTCCGAGTTTAAAAGCAATGAGCAAAATACAAGGTAAGTAAGAAATTAAAGCCTGTGTGCTAAAAGAAACCCTGCCATAAGCAAAATTAAAAGAAAAAGAACATTTTAGAGAAAATATTTCTAAAATATATATGACAAAAGTGTTACTCTCTTACATCTGAAGAAATTTTACAAACCAAGACAATATTAATGAACCCAACAGGAAAATTGACAAAAACATGAAAGGCATTTCACAAAGAAAGGTAAACAATTGTTCAATTATATTACCCAAAGAATGTGAATTACAATGAGATGCCAGCTTTCATCTAGCAAGTCAGGTCATTTTAAATGAAATTATCAAATACAAAACAAAACAGGGGCACCAGGGTGGTGCAGTTTGTTAAGTATCTGACTCTTGGTTTCAGCTCAGGTGGTGCCCTCAAGGTCATGAGATCAGGCCCCACATAAGGCCCCACCCTCGCTGCAGAGTCTGCTTGAGACTTTCTCCCTCTCCCTCTGCCCACCCCCCACCATGAGTACACTCTCTCTCAAATATATAAATCAATCTCTCTCTCTCTCTCTCTCTCTCTATATATATATATATATATAAACAAATAAAAAATCACACTGTCTTATTGGGTTTCAAATATACGTAGAGGGGCACCTGGGTGGCTCAGTTGGTTAAGCATCTGCCTTTGGCTCAGCTCATGATCCTGGAGCTTGAGGATGGAGTCCTGGGATGGAGCCCACATTGGGTTCTCTGATCAGCAGGGAGTCGGCTTCTCCCTCTGCCCTTCCCCCTGTTTGTGTTGGCAGCTCGCTCGCGCTCTCTCTCCCTCTCTCTCTCTCAAAAATAAATAAATAAAAAAATAAAAATTAAAGTATACATAGAACCAACATGTAAAACAGCAATAACCTTTTGTTGTGTAAGAGCAGAAACTTATGAATTAGAAAAAAATGCATGGTGGAGAAAACTGTCTCTGCATTGTTTGGGAAATGGAAACAGTGCCGTATTAGTTTCATTTAGCTGCCATAACAAATTACTACAAATTGGGCAGCTTACAGCAACAGAAATGTATTCTCTCAAAGTTCTGGAGGCTGAAAGTCAAATCAAGGTGTAGACAGGGCCATGCTCCCTTTGAAGGAGAGAATGCTTCCTTGCCTATTTCCGCATTTGGTGGTCCTGGGCATTTCTTAGCTTGTGGCTACATCCCTCCAATCTCTGTATCCATCTTCACATGGCCTTCTAGAACCTGCGTGTGCGTCTACTCCTCTTCTATCTCTGATAAGGACCCACCCAGGTAATCCAGGATGATCTCATCTCCTGAGATCCTTAAGGATATCTACAAAGATCCCTTTCCTAAGTAAAGCCACATTCAAACGTGTTTTATTCAGCATGTATAGTTATTCTTGGTGGAAGAACTGGTTTCTCACAAGCTAGGCCTCTGTCATAGACAGAGGTCCCTAATATGTTTCTCATGAGTGAATTCAGTGAGTTACCACGTTGTTTGGATGGACTCCTCCAGAATGTATGTTTTCTGTGTGTGTATTTTCAAGGTACATTGATGGTGTTGCACTGCGTGAAAATCACCTTGTATTTTCCCATGTTTCTCTCGGCACCGCACCTTGTAGCTGTCCTTACGGCTGCTATGGACTAAAGATTATGCTGCCCACTGCTGCATCTCAGTGTGGGCCCCATGCCAGTCTCCCAATAATTGATCACATTGATCACAACTTTCTACAATCACAAATAGTATTGAAAGGAACATTCTCAGCCTTTCCCCCTTATTCACCAGCCTGAAAATTTCTTTGAATTTTACATGTCCAGGAGCAGAATTACTATATCACCTGACTCAGAATTTTTTTGTATACTTGCTAATATACAAAATAATTGCTAAATTTGGTGAAGTATTACTATATTGTTCTCCAAATGACTTTTTTAATTTAAATTCAATTAGCCAACAGATAGTAAGTACATCATTAGTCTCAGATGTAGTGTTCAATAATTGATCAATTGCTTATAACACCCAGTGCTCATCACATCCTGTACCCTCCTTAATGCCCATCACCCAGTGACCTCATCCCCCCATCTCCCCCTCCCCTTCAGCAACCCTTAATTTGCTTCCTAGAGTTAAGAGTCTCTCATGATTTGTCTCCCTCTCTGATGACTGTTTCTTATATTCCATATATGAGTGAAACTGTATGATATGTCTTTCTCAGACTGACTTATTCCACTCAGCGAATGGCTTTATCTCTGTATTAATTGTCCAGTATCTCAGAATTATCAGGAGTTGGGAGTTTTCCTGGTAGCAGGATGGACACGGCAGGGATGCTCATTATCATAGCCTCACCCCTGCTTCCTGCTCTGGCCTCCTCGGTTTTACCACATGAACTGGCCCCACGGGCCACAGCTGATTGGTCAAAGGTGGACACCGGGACCACGCTGAGCCAATTGGATACTCTTCTACCAAAAATTTGGGACAAGGACACCGAACGATCCAGTTAGAGGATGCAGACTCTTGAAGTAAAAGTTTATATGAAGTCAGAAGTGGACTGGTTCCACCCCGTCCAGCACATTTTTGCACTGGGAGCAAAGCAGGGAGAATGGGCACAGAGAGACCCCGACAAGGGGCCTGACCTGAGGCTCCGCGGGAGAGGAAAGAAGCCCTTTATCTCCATGGCTCTCTGGACCTGGTCCTTGTGGGCCTGGCTGCATGTTTGTTTCCCATTTTGGATGTCTTCAAGATTGGTTCCTTGTTAAATCCTCAAAACAAAAAAAAAATTTTTTTTTTTTTAATTTTACCTATGCTAGCTTAAACAGGCTAAGTTTCTGGTAACTAGTTAGTTCCTAAGAAAATATACAGCTTATTTTCCTGTCCTTGTAGACAGAGCACCTTGTTTTTGTAAGTAGTTTTCTTGGCACACAGCTAACTCATTCATTTATATATTGTCTAGAGCTGCTTTTGGACCTGCCAAGGCAGAGTTGTGACTGTATGACCCACAAGGTCTAAGCCATTACCTGGACCCTTGCAGAAAAAGTTTGCCAACCCCAGCTGAATCTTTAGATAACCCAGTGGCATCTTTATGGAAATTATCCGTTGGTACAGTGCTGCACTCGGGAATTCTTGAGGTGTACAGAGGGTTGTTTGTGCCTCACTCAGCGTCCGCAGAGAGCTGTGATGTGCTGATGACTGGTTCTCTCTCTCCCCCACTCATGGCCCTTGTGCTCTTTGGGTGGGATGGTGGCTCTTTGGTAGCTGTTCCGTGTCACCGCCTCTGATACCTGCTGGGCCCTCCCAGTTGCTCCTTCTTTCTTCTCTCTCCTTTCCCTGCAGCTCTCACTTTGCATTTTTACCTTTGAATGCTGATTTTTAGGGCCAGCCCCAGGCCTCCCATGCTTTGCTGAGGAACTCTCTAGACACATTGTCTCTCCTTCAGTCTTCTTATCTGAAGTTCTTACCCATCCTTTTACTCATAATTTCGTTTTCTCTGGTGTTCAGACTCTTGATACCTCAACCTTGTGGAAAGTGCTGGAAACAGAGCAGTGGAAAGATACAAAAAGGACTCCAGCAATTCTCCAGGACACATTAGGTACTAGGCATCGGAACAAGTGTGGGGTTGGGCCACCCACCCTGTACATCTTCACCTGGACTCTGCTTAGTCCTCCCGCCCACACTCTGACCCAAATGCTCCCACTTCCACACAGGGAAGGCTGGGTCAGACTTCCAGATAAATCTCTCCACAGATTGTCTAGGTGCACAAAGACCCCACCCTAAACTACACCCCGCTCTTTAGAATCATCATTCTGGCTATGTTTGGGGGTGAAGAGTGTGAGGACAGACCCCAGACACCCAGATCCATCCACAGTCTTCAGGAGGCAATAAGGTCCTTGAAAATCGGGCGGTATGATTTCAGCTTCCCAGAGATTGGCACCTTGAAAGTCAGACTTGAGCCTCCTCTCTGACCCTTCCCTTAAATGACTGTGTGACCTCAGGCAAGGCCCTTCACCTCTGTGGAACTCAGTTGTTCACCTGCAAAATGAGGGGTTCTGCTGGAGGCGGCTGCTAAGTTCTCTTTTAGCCTTGCCGCTCTGTTCTGACCAACTCATCAGCCAAGATCCTATCTGTGTTGGAGCGTAGAGAGATGCTGTGTTGGCGAGAATCGACTTATTCATTAGGATCTCAGGGGAGCCCTTGCTTAAATACCTTAAGAGGGGGTTCATCACATCCAAGAGATCCTCTGTACTTTAGGCAGAAATGCTTTGAAAATTGGTGGACTTTCATGTTCTAGAGCTCACCATAGAGCTCCAACCCCATTAGAGAAAGGAATATGAAGAGCAGAAAAGTGAGCTGATCTTGTCAGCTCCTATGCTATATCCCAAAGTATTTCTGATATGGCACATTACTAATGGAAATATACATTTATAATGAGGTATAAAATGGAGTATTGTTTAGTATTAAAGACAATATGGTTTTATGACCTTACAGAAGTTACAAATGTAGTACTTGGCCTCTTGTTCCAAATTTCTAGTTCAATTTCCTGCCAGTATTCTCCGCACACAGTAGCAAGGTCAACTCTTAATCAACTCTTAATCATCATAGTGAGAGCTGGGATGGTGTGGGCTTGCAGCAGCAATCATCTCTATAAGAACAACCACCCTGCAACACATTTCAGGACTAAGGATGAGTCACTCAAAAATACACTTGCTGGTAGAGTTTTACAGAAAGTCATAGCAGCAAATAGTGGAAGCCATGGTACACGGGAGCCCGGTGAGGAGAAAGGCCAGCTCTTATCCATGGAGCTTTTAAGAGGCTTAAGAGGGACATTTCTTCTTTTAGGTGAATTAATCCTAAATTAAGAATTCATTTGGAAATTTAAAAAAAAGAGAGAGCTGATGTTTACTGTTCTGTTTAAGAATAAACAGGATGAGGAAGGTAAAATCTGAGCTGGTTTAATGAATTTTGTGTTTAGTTAATGTCTGCTTATTTTTTTTCTTATTTTTTTAAAGATTTTATTTATTTATTTGTCATAGAGAGAGCACAAGCAGGCAGAGCGGCAGGCAGAGGCAGAGAGAGAAGCAGGCTCCCCGCAGGATAAGGAGCCTGATGCGGGACTCGATCCCAGGACCCTGGGATCATGACCTGAGCTGAAGGTATCAGCTCAACCAACTGAGCCACCCAGGCGTCCCAATGTCTGCCTATTTTTAAGGAGGAGGTCTTTAGTGCCTTTGAGCTTATTTCTGATGTGTGTTAGTCTCCTACTGTGGCTGTAACAAATCATCACAAATTTAGTGGCTTAAAACAACACCCACTTATTCTTCTGCAGTTCTGGAGGTCAGAAGTCTGCCATTGATCTCTACGGGGCTCAAGTCAACAGACCTGGCTGCTTCCAGAGACTCTAGAGAGAGAAAATAGTGCTTGCTTCTTCCATCTTCTGGAGGCTACCCTTCCGTCGCTCCCCACTCCCCAGCACCTCTCCTCATCTCCCCCGTCTCCATCATTACATGGCCTTCTCTGTCGGACTCTGACCCTCCCAATTCCCGCTTACAAGGACCCTTGTGATGGCATTGGACCCATGCATTTAATCCAGAATAACCTCCCCGTCTCAAGCTCCTTACTTAATCTCACCTGCAGAGTCCCTTTTGTCACGTACGGTAACATTCACAGGTTTCCAGGGAATTTGACATGAACAACTTCAGGGGCAGGGGCTGGAGAACAGTCGCTGTTCTACCTACCATGCTAGGTATATCCAAATTCTCTATTTGGCGAAAATTAACAAAACTTCTTGAAAATAAAGAGAGCAAACAGGTTTGTAGTTAACCAAAGTATTTTAATATCTGTTATATGTGATAATGATATTACAATGTGGCAACAAGAAAAGTGTCCAAATTAGAGAGGACTCACATTTTTTTTAAAGATTTTATTTATTTATTTGACAGAGATCACAAGTAAGCAGAGAGGCAGGAAGAGAGAGAGAGAGGAGGAAGCAGGCTCCCCATCGAGCAGAGAACCCGATGTGGGGCTCCATCCCAGAACCCTGAGATCATGACCTGAGCCGAAGGCAGAGGCTTTAACCCACCGAGCCACCCAGGCACCTGAGAGGACTCACATTTTAATAGTCTCATCCATTTTTCCTGACAAAGATGGAAATTTTAAATAAAAGCAGCATTTGTCTCAGCTATGAAGGCCAAGAATTTTTTTAGACGATTAAAAAATGCTTATTTTAAAATTAAAATGTTGATTAAATGTAGTCTTCTGGATCAGAAATGAATCCATTTTATTCTAAAATCTCAGAGTTTCTGGGGCGCCTGGGTGGCTCAGTGGGTTAAAGCCTCTTCCTTCCGCTCAGGTCATGATCCCAGAGTCCAGGAATTGAGCCCCACATCGGGCTCTCTGCTCAGCAGGGGGCCTGCTTCCCCCTCACCCGCCCCTGCCTGCCTCTGCCTACTTGTGATCTCAGTCTGTCAAATAAATAAATAAAATCTTTAAATAAATAAATACAAATTTTTTAAAAATCTCAGAGTTTCTAACCATCACCACATCCTCCATACGTGCCTTCTCACTCCTGTGATAGATGCAAGATTGTGATCAGCATCGTTTCTGTTAGTCTTAAGAGGAGCCACAGGTGGCACAGATGAGAATACTGTTCCAGCCTGGAACAGCTCTTACCTATCTGGAAGCCAGTTAACAACTAGGAAGTGAGCAGGAATGAAGAGTGAGCCTCCCAAGCCGGAGGTCCTGAAGATCCCCACTCAGCATCCTGTACTCTGTTCTCAGGAGAGCCATCAGACCCACACACGGAGCCACATTACTTTACATTATTTACCTTTCTGACACAAATGTGATCACCTGATTTCCCGAGGAGATTGGAGATGAAAGGAGAAGGGAGTGGGGGACACAATGGCCACAGCATCAGTGAGGTCTGGGGATGAAGACGTGTGTGGGAATTTCGATGAGCACGCATGCTCACACACAGACCCTTCCTGAGTCTCCATTTCAGCAAATAAAATATAGCCCAGGCTCCTTCAGCATGCCCTGAACGATGCAAAATAACTGTTGTTTTAAAAATTAGCTTCCTATCACCTAGGAAAGGAAAACGATATGTGGCTAGCTCTCCTTAAGAAAACAGAGAAGGGGGTGCCCGGATCTCTCCATCAGTTAACTGTCCAACTCTTGATCTCAGCTCAGGTCTTATTCTCAGGGTCGTGAGTTCAAGCCCTGCATTGCGCTCCACACTAGGCATGGAGACTACTGAAGAAGAAGGGGTGGGGGAGGGGAAGGAAAGGGGAGAAGGGAGGAGGAGGGGCAGGGGGAGGGGGAAACAGAAGTGTATGGATGATTTTAGAAGTTTCACAAAAATTAAGAAATGCTCCCCACCACTCTGATTTGCTTGAAAGGATAAAGACCCAACTGCCCAGAAAACTTGGCCCCCCTAAATAACTTACTCTCTGGTCTCTAGGTAGCTATTATTTTTTTTTTTTTAGATTTTATTTATTTATTTGACAGACAGAGATCACAAGTAGGCAGAGGGCAGGCAGAGAGAGAGGGAGAAGCAGACTCCCTGCTGAGCAGAAAGCCCGATGCAGGACTCGACCCCAGGACCCTGGGATCATGACCGGAGCCTAAGGCAGAGGCTTTAACCCACTGAGCCACCCAGAAGCCCCAGCTATGATTATTTTATAAAGTAAATTTTCATTAATTCACATTCTACTCATTCTAGAATTTTTGATAATTCTATTCCACTTGAAATGACTAAAATTTTGCCTTTGAATAACATACAAAGAAAGGGTATGCCAAACAAACTATTAACATAAATGAGACTTTAGAGGACATATTTAGTCTGCTTATCAAACAATGTAAATAAAATCCCTTGAAATCCTTCTATACAAATAGAAGCTACTCAGGTATGTTATTTTCTGTTCATTACTCTTAATGTGGGAACATCTCAATATCAGTTTCAGTTTATATACATAAAAAATAGTCTTTAAAAGATATGTTTCTTTAAATATTAAAATTCAGACTCACCACCTCAGGTTGTCCATGTTAATGAGAAGCTGTTCTCCTTCCCCTGTGTATTATATTACAGTTAAATGAGTGAAAACTAAATGGTTTAAAACCTATGTAAAGTGAAGATTTTTTTTTAAAGGCATAATCACTATTTATGACAACTCAGGATGTGAATTATAAAGCCTTTCTTTAGAAAAGAAACAAGATGGGATTGGGAGGGAGACAAACCATAAGTGACTCTTAATCTCACAAAACAAACTGAGGGGTGCTGGGGGGAGGGGTGTCGAGAAAGGAGGGTGGGGTAATGGACATTGGGGAGGGTATGTGCTATGGTTAGTACTTTGAAGTGTGTAAACCTGGCGATTCACAGACATGTACCCCTGGGGATAAAAATACTTTATATGTTAATAAAAAATTTAAAAATTTATTTAAAAAAATAAAGCCTTTCTTTGTTAAGTTGAAAAAAATCAAACACCCTTTGAATTGAAATATTCACCCCAATATATTCAAATTATACACCTCAATATATACAAAAGCTTCATAAATGTTTGCTCATTGTCCTAATTTTTCTCCTGTAGTCTTATTTTAAAACAATGAAAAAACAATTTTTGCATTCTGTAAGTCACAAACCAACAGATGAAACGCTGAAATCGCAGATTGGAAAAAGTTGCATGTATCTCGTGGGATCACCAAGGCCCTGGAGTTGCTCACACAGATGCCAGTAGAAACACATCTGGGACATGTATCTGGAAGGTGAGGATTAGTATTTAACATTTCTAATTTAAAATCAATTTAGGGGCGCCTGGGTGGCTCAGTTGGTTAAGCGTCAGCCTTTGGCTCCAGTCATCATCCCAGGATCATAGGATCGAGACCCACATCTGGCTCCCTGCTCAGTGGGGAGTTTTCTTCCTCTCCCTCACCCCTGTCCCTGCTCCTGCTCTTTCTCAAATAAATAAATGAAATCGTAAATAAAATAAAATAAAATAAAATTGGTTTACAAACAACAGTTGTATCTGACTACATAAACTATTTTGGAAAAAGAAGTTAAATTCAGCCCCAACATTATCTTATTTCCTCTAGCAACTGAATTTGGTCTCATCCAATGGCTTATAACCGAACAGTAATGGATTAATACTTTTGACTTCTAAATGGTTGATTATTTAAATGATGGTTTAGAAAACAAAAGGTTTGACTAAGTGATATTATACATGTGATTTGCTTTGCATTAATGCAGGAGTGGAGGTGGATTGTTATGGATGAAAAAGATGGACCATGAGTTGAGGGCTGCCGAGGGTCGGGGATGAGTACATAGGGATTGGTTATACTCCTCCCTCTACCTTTGGTATGTTTGATGTTTTCCATAATAAAAAGGAAAAACTATTTATGTGAAGACAGTTGAAAGAAATTAAGACTAATTACTAGTTTAGCATCAGAAAAGGAAAAGTGAAACTGAACTGTGGTTAATTAACCTCATTTTTTTAAATGTCCTCTCAGTGCCTACACTGTGGACATCTACAGATGGTTCATACAGTTCAGTCCAGAACTGAGTCTTCAGGCCTGCTGGACCCAAGTGTGGGTGAGTCAGTCCCAGAATGCTGGCAGCTTGGGGTTCCTTTTCCACAGCATCTGGGTGGTCCCTGGGCAATGTCGGCCCACCCGCCATCCAGATATGATAAGGCCCAAGGAATTCATGGATGAACACTATGAGATTTTCACACAATAATGATTCTGTGATTTTTTCCAAGCCCTCAGGCTCCTCGTTGGCTTTGACCATGACTCAATACCTGATTCTCACTGAAAATGGGCAAATATGTACAAGCACACCTACACCTGCACATTTAGAAATGTATAATTACACCCCTACCTTGTTCCCAAAAGGATTTAAGGTATTTGTGCACATGTGAAATAAAACTTAAATTAGTTTTGCCATTTAAAATTTCTCTCCTTAAAATAAAGCCCTATGAATATTTATCTCATATTTGCATAAAAAAGGCAAACATCTTGTCATGAGACCCTTTTGTTCAGTTGGCTCACATCACTCAAGCTCAGGATGAGGAACTTTCCTATTTATATACAGAATGTTAGATTTGCTCTTGACTGAAGTGTGGTTAAGCTCAGAAAAGTTGCCCCGTTAAGAATTTTATGTTTCCTCAGTGACATCCACTTCAAATTCTGATTTCATGATTCCTCGGATTGGTCTTGGTCATGGACATGCAGCCCATGCCTTGTAAACAGACACACGTAAGTACGAATGTTCCAGTACCTCTTGCGTGGGGGGACACTTTCTGCTCTGGAGATTCCTCTGCATTCCTCTTTGTCATCTCATCACCCATCATCATTAAGTCTCAGATTCCAAAAGTAAAGAGCAATTTTCTTGCTAAACTACAGCCAAATCTCCAAAGATGACTTTGACCATTCAAAAACTAAAGAATTGAAAGAATGTTCTGCTGGAGCACCATGAGCAGGGATATTACACCATTACACCCACTTACGATCAGTGCATAGATAAAGCCTCACTTGGCCAAAACTCTGGTTTGTTTGCAGGCAATCGAAGCTTGACCTTCCTGGGTAGCAAAGGGACAGGGCGTGCTCTAGGGACGGCCACTCCAGCCGGAGGAACCAAGGATCATGGAAACAGTGGGATTTCATTTCAAATCAAGTTAAGTTGGAATAAGGAATTACAATCACATTTTTCCCTTCAACATTATCAAACAGTTATCAGTGCTAGGCACTAACTCTGTGTTGAGAATTCAAGAATGCATACGTCCTGGTCCCTGCCTTCACTGTGTCCCTGACACCTGAAATTTGTCTTATCTCTAAGATAACTCTCTAGAAGCTTGGGAACATTTAATACATTCGCCAATAGGAGCAATGAAAAGTTAGTAAATGTGGTCACAGAAAAACAAAGGTCCTTCAGGTGCCATTTGGGACAGCCTAGAAAATGAGTTTTAAGCAAGCAGACCAGAGATAATTCTCCAAATTATCTGTGAGGCATTGACATCAGTCTTCTCCCCAGACCCCTACACATAGGCCTGCTTGATTGTCCACTTAATGGTTCAGGCTGCACGTGGAGCCTCCTGGAGACCTCTTAAAGCTCCTAGTGCCCAGGTCGAACCCTGGACCAATTCTATCAGAGTCTCTAGGGACAGAATCCAGGCATAAGTATTTTAATTTAATTTAATTTACTTATTTGTGAGAGAGAGAGTATATACCCAGATGTGAGCTGGAGGAAGGGCAGAAGGAGAGGGAGAGAGAGAATCTCAAGCAGACTCCGTGCTGACCATGGAACCCAAGGCAGGGCTTGATCTCACTACCCTGAGATCATAACCTGAGCTGAAATCAGGAGTTGGATGGGTAATCGACTAAGCCACCCAGGCACCCCCAGGCATAGGTATTTTTTTAAAACTGCCCAGATGATTCCACTATGAACCCAAGTTGAAAAGCCAGCATTTTATATTTGTGATCTCATTTCTTCAAAATAACCTCATGAAGTGAGTGTTTCCCTTTCCGATCCTATACAGGAAGGAATAGGCTCAGTCAGAGAGGTCTTGAAATTTACAGGGAGTTTCTACCCTATGTTTGTCTGATTCCAAAACTAAGGTTAGAACAAGGGCTTTCCTCCCATTATTATCTAAGGAAAACAGCTCTTCAGGTGTTGGCCCCAATGTATCAGACTTCAGTGACACATCAACAGATTAGTTTATCAGCCTCAGAAGCAAAAAGTAAGACTCTTAGTGAATGGAACACAGGAAGGCAATTTTTCCTTAGAGGAAGAGGCTGGGGTGTTCTGGACTTTGGGTTATGATGACACCATGACTCCTTAGCCCCGGGGCCTGATGTGGGTCTCTTGCCTGAACATTGGGTTGATTGTGTTGCACTGAAATCTGGTTAGGGCCTGACAGATGGATGCTCTTCCATTGAAGAAGAAATTGCCTGAAGCAACAAACAAGATGTCAGCAGGAGAAAACTCTTTATCTCTCTTGAGTTAGGTGTTCTAGGAGTCCAGAGCTCTCCAAGGATGGTCTGGGTGGTGGAGGAAAACCGGAACATGCCTTAGTGAGACCATCTGGAGGCCAAGCAGTGAGGTACTTTGTATACTCAAACCTGACTACACACCCTGGTCCGTGGACAGACCTTTTTTTTTTAAGATTTTATTTATTTATTCGACAGAGAGACAGCACAAGTAAGCAGAACAGTAGGCAGAGAGAGTAGGAGAAGTAGACTCTCCGCTGAGCAGGGAGCCCGATGCGGGGCTTGATCCTAGGACCCTGGAATCATGACCTGAGCTGAAGGCAGACGCTTAACCGAATGAGACACCCAGGTGCCCCCGTGGACAGACCTTTTTAAACATGTAGATTCCCAGGCTCCAGCCCAGTCCTATGGGCCAGTTCCTAAAGGTGGGGTAGAAATGTGTTTTTTAAAGTTATTCTAGATGGAAATCACTTAGAAAGAGGCACTGTAGACTGACGATGAAGGCATTATATTTTATAAGTACAAGTAACTCTATCTTCTTCTCTGTGTTTCTGCCCCTTTTGTCCTCCCCCAGCCCACAGCATTGCTTGTTTCAAATTCTAGCCTAGTCTATCGTGTACTATGAGTTGTATATACATGCTTGTGGCAAAATATGAGAAATGAAGTGAACACCAGCCTCAGGCCAGTGCGGTGGTAGAATGCCATCTGGGAGAGCTGCCCATCAACAGTTAAATTCAAACCAGAAAACCAGATTCAAATCCTGACAGTTATGTAAGCCCAGAGATCAGCCTTCCCCTCTCTGAGCACTGGTTTCCTCACCTGTTAAATAGTAAATGAAATAAAGAATGCACGGAATGCATTTAATACAATGCCTGTAGGTTCCCAAAGCACAATATTTTTTTTAAATACTAGTTGCCTTTTCTACGTGGCAATAAATAAAGTTGTTCTCATTTCTGCCAGCTTTTTGCTGTGAAAAGCAACCGTTTCCTCCCATCCCTGGGCAAGGAGAGCTATACCCAGATGGAGGATTTTACCAATCAATTGGGCAGTGAGGTCAGCCCAAGAACACCGGACCCAGATCAGGCATTGGACATGTACAAAAATATTAACTTGAATATGAGTGATGAAGGATTCATTATTCATTATTTACATTTTATAATAGGTATTATTTTTAAAATGACCCAAAGTGGGATTTCTTCCATCTGCCAGTCCCCTGGTATAGAAAATAGAATTTAGTCTACATAGAGCTTTCTGAGGAAATCATCTCCTGCATGACAAGCTCTAATATTTATGTTTACGAAAGAGAAACTTCCAAATGGAAAACCAAGTGCAAAGATGAGTGATCAGCTGGGAGCTCTACCAGCTCTCATTTTCCAGTTTTTGGACTAATTCATCCTTTCATGTAGACCCAAACCACCAGAGGTTGCCATTGTATCTGGCAACTATTTTCTATTATATCCACGGTGTTGTGCTAGGTGATGGGGCCAGTTTGGGCGGGAGTGGGAGAACGGACCATGAAGAGAAATAGCACATACCCCCTGCCGGAAGAATGAGGCAGTGCTTGAACCAAGAACAGGAGCATCCCCTCTCCTTGCCGTTCTGAGACCCCTGCTACCTGCTCTGTCCCCCCTCACTCCCCTCCCGGGGTTTCACTCTGCTCTGCCTCTCCGGCCCCTTTGCTGTCCCCGTCTCAAGATTTTCCCCCATTGCAGGACCTTTGCCATGTGGTCCCCTCCACCCAGGGTGCCCTCCCCACGCAACTGAATTTTCACAGAACCTCCTTCTCTGGGTCGGTGAGAACCTGGCCCTGTCACCTTTTCTGAAAGGACCTTTCTTGGCCATCCAGTTCAAATGAACATCCCCTTTCCTCTCCCCTCCTGTTAATCTCGCTCTCAATCCCTTGCCGGATTCCTTCATAGTATGATATGAAATAATCTCATCATTTATCATGGATTTGTGTCTGTTAACTCCCTCACAAGAACGTAAAGCCCACTCTGATATTCCCAGTGCCTATCACTGTGCTTGGACCACAGTTAGTGTCCAGTAAATATCTTTAAATACATGAACGAGTCACAAGTCATAGCAAAGCGAGAAGGAAGAATTGAAATCAGAGAAATTACAGATCTGAGTTCAGAAAAGAAAGGGAGAGCCTCCTGGTGCTGAGGGAAGATGGTTATAGTCCCAAGGCACTTGCCTCCTAGACTTGTGGGAATGGGTGTTGACCACACCCCTGGTTATCTCATGGTAGCTAGCAACAGGGGTGGTCATCTAAAAAGCCACTGGGTGTTTGGGGGTATCTCAGTAAGATGCCAGAAGACAGGACAGGTTACCCTAAACTTGCTTCATCAGTCTGAATTTGCCTCTGAGGAACCAGGCTGAGTAATCCCGGAAGGTCATCCTTTAGATCATGACCAAGATCTCCTACATGACTCAAATCATGACCAGAATGCCTATAGCATTCTTGCTCTCATGCTGAGCATTAACAGCTCACATTTATTGAGTACATCCTTATGGATCAGGCCTGAGCTTTACTGTTCAGTGCCATAGCAGCCCTATGCCAGCAGGTGTTCCTAGGAAACTGCGGCAGAAAGTAGTTAAGTAACTTACCAAGGTCACCCAGACTAGGAAGTGATAATGCTAGGGTTCAGTCCCAAGCATCTCATTTCAGAAACTCTTCTCCAAAACCCTGTCCCACGCTGCCTCCCAAAGCTGTTCACGCACACTATTGATGGATTTTACTCCTAACCACTCCAGCTCAAATGGAGTTTGCCAAATATTGAAAAGCAGTTTTTGAGTCAGATAACCTATTTTGCGAAATTCTATGATCTTTCCCTTTCGAGAATGTGGGAGTTCAATTAATTGATCTATGACAGTGGAGGAGGTCTTCACATAAGGCTGGGATGGTTTTAGCAACCTGATTCTTCAGCATCTTCCCAGCACAGGGAAAGAGCCCGTTGTGGTCTCACCCAGCTTTGGGGCTATGGGTCAGTCTGCTGGTTTGTTGAAAGTCCCCAGAGGCGTCCTTCCACCACTCAACGAATCTTCCTTCTCCTCCTCCTCCTCCTTCTTCTCCTCCTTCTCCTCAAGCTGCCTTTTGGTTGGCTTCCCCATCTTGGCTGGTTTACCATCCCAAATGAAAATGCCAGCTGGAGGACCAGCACACACAGGCACGCACAGACAGCTCACGTGGAACGCTAAGCACTGCTATTACCGAGAAGCTGCTGATAGCATCCAAGGGGCCAGGGCCCAAATCTTCAATCCTTTTCACCCAAAATGATACAGAGGCACAAAAAGCACAAGTTCGCTGGAAGCTCAAGGTTGTGCTGGACTTTTTTGTCCCATGTTGGCATACCGTCCTTGGAACTGTCCATGCTGTTGGGACTGCATGGGGAAGGGGAAGACATTGTTTCAGCTTCCTGCACAAAACTGCTGTGTACACTCATCCGTGCCCATATCAACATCTGGATCTATTAGAAAGAGTATGGGGGAGACTGGAATCCCCAGTTGTCCTTTCCCCACATAAGTGACAGCTCTCGCAGGAACCAGGTAGGCCCAGAGTTCCACTGCTTTTTATCCCCACACGCTTTGTTCTGCTAGACTGTACATAAAGGATTAAAGAGGCTTAAAAGGGGGGCCCATGGAGTGTCCTACCCAGCGTTATAGAAAACTGTGTGGCCAGAAATGCGTGCTTTTTCTACCCTAGGTCTGTTGCGATTCAAAACAAGATTTTTTTTTTCTCATCAGCCTATAGAAAAATATAAATCTGCTGATGGCCAAATTGTAGAAAACTACTGAAAGACATTTTTTAATCTTAGGTGAAGCCTCAAATTACACTGTTTTTCTTTTCTAGTCACTTATTGTTACAAAGCCATTCCAACAAGTTCTTGGAGACATTTCTAAAAGGCCTTTGAAGCAGGCAGAGCTGAAACTCGAATTTTCATATCCCCCTTGACCAGCAGTCACCTGGCAGTGGGGTTCTCCAAATGGTCCTGAATTTGGCTACCTCACTGGGTGAGCAATTGTTACAGTTACCTTTGAAAAATGGTTTT
This sequence comes from Mellivora capensis, assembly GCA_004024625.1. NCBI lineage: Eukaryota > Metazoa > Chordata > Mammalia > Carnivora > Mustelidae > Mellivora > Mellivora capensis. The sequence continues at coordinate 33,363 of PISX010004300.1, forward strand.
GTTACTGAAATATTTTAATATTTAAAATATATTTTAAAAAATTAAATAATAGGGCATCCGGTGGCTCAGTGGGTTAAAGCCTCTGCCTTTGGCTCAGGTCATGATCCCAGGGTCCTGGGATCATCAGGCTCTCTGCTCGGTGGGGACCCTGCTTCTCCGTCTCTCTCTGCCTGCCTCTCTGCCTACTTGTGATCTTTGTCTGTCAAATAAATAAATAAAATCTTTTTTAAAAAGATTTTTAAAAATTAAATAATAAAACAAAATAAAAAATATCTCAGCTACTAAAGTTGGACAAATGTGCACCCCGCACCTCCGCCATTTTCCTTGTCACAGATTTGGCATTTTCTAAGGTGGAGCCCCAGGCAGTGTAATCCTATCAAGGGCTTCAGATAGGCAGACTATTCATAGCAGCGCTCTTCGAAAGAGTCAAAAACCAGAAGCAGCCATAATGTCTCTCAACAGTAGAATGGATAAATGAGGTCTGGTCACAGAAGAGAATTCTACCCAACAGTGAAAATGAAAAACTATCTGCTACACACAACAACATGAGTAACCTCGTAAACAGTGCTGTGTGTAAGAAGCCAGACAAAAAGGAAGATATATTGTTTGAGTCTACTTGTAGAACGGAGTTCAAAAATCTCCGGCAATAATGGCTCCCGTGGTGTTTGCTTTGTTAATCATGACATGAGCTATATATTGTGTGTTTGCTGTTCTTTTCCACACGTGAGTTATACTTCACAACAGCGATGAAACGATCTTTTTAAAGAAAATAAATAGGAAGTAACTGAAGTCAGTGCATATGGTCCACATTCTCCAACAATTTGGAAAAAAAAACAACAACCTGGCTTTGTTTTTATCTTTGTACCCACTCAAAGATGGATCAATGAGGCCGGAAACCAAAGGCAAGAGTGAGTCTCCCCAGAGACGTTTAGTATTGCTCGAAATCAAATGAGCTCCCAAGTTCCAAGTCCCACTTGGGAAAGATACCTAGTGTTGAACTCTGGAGTTTCAAATTCCATGTGACCAGCTTCCTAAAGGCTTTTTACTTGATGAACAAATTGCACTGCCAAGAAAACGTCAAAATTCTATCAAGCTTAATTATGCAATTTCTGTCTGTAAATGACATCCCTCCTGTACCTGGTGAGACCCACCCATGCACTAATAGGATGTGACAGCTACATCACCAACAAAGCTTCCCCCGCCTTTAGTTCTCTTCAGAGGTGAATGTCTCCTGTTTGGGAGGCCCTTTAAGAAACATGAATTCAGTGAAGTCTCAGATTGGAACACTGAGACCACCTAGGCTCACTGAGGGACCATCCTTGCCACCAATGGCTTCCCATGGAAATGAGGAGAAGGAATTCATCACGTTGCTACCTTTTCAGACCAAAATTCATTCTTGATGGATGTTGTGGCATTCTGTTTGCTCGGGTTTTTCTTTGATCAAGGTCATAGGCAATGTATTCCTGTCCAAAGATCTGGAAACACAAAGGCACCTCCCATGAGCATCCTGGGCTGAGGATTTGTCTAACCTCATACTGTTGCCACCTGTAAGGCAAAAGGGAAAATATTTGTTCCAAGGGTTTGCCTTGTTTCTTTGTCCTCTTTGAGTGAATGAGCATATGACTGAAAGCTTAGGTTTCTGTTTCTGTTTCAACACAAAAAACAACACAAATAAAAGTTCTTTCAGTGCTGGCTACAAACACATTCCTTCCCAATATATTTGGGCTGGGGAAAGGAAACATCCAGTGAGCTAGAAAGAAAAAAGGAACAGTCCCCTCTCCAGCTCCCCTGAACCACACACCCAGTCCCTTCCTCAGTTCCCCACTTGCTTGGAGTCCAGTGGAAGATGTCAGAAGAATTTAGAGATCAATCAACATTCCCCATGCCCACCCTCTACCCCTGGCTCTCTTGGAACTTCCTTGGAAATACAGAGGGTGCCAACTAGAAGAAGGAACTATAAGGTAATAGGGCTGGATGCTTGTGTATGTTTCACAGGTGGTATCCAAGCAATCTCCATGTCCAAAAATGCAAATTCTCATGGAGACTCTGACATTATCCTACTGGTGCTGATCCTACTAAAAACATTTTGGTAATAGTTCTTTTGAAATCATTTTTGCATGCAGTGAGGCCCTTTTGTAATGTAAGCATTGGGGGAAGTGTGTGTGGATGATTTTATAGAGCTAGTTCAAAGAAAGGGACACATTCTTGGCTTTCCCTAGAGGGGGTAGAGGGAGGAAATGTCAGGAATGACAAAGGGAAAACTCAGGGCTGGAAAATTCTCTAAATCCGTGGTTCTCAAAGCGTGGCCCTTGACTGGCAGCCTCATGATCACCTGGGAATTTTTAGAAATGCATGTTCCCCACACCCCTTCAGACCTACCTAATCCAAATTTCTAAATGTTCCAGGTTTCTTTTTTAAGTCTGATTTCATTTTCACTTTCTTCTGTTTGTGTAAGAATAACTACTAACACCTTTGGATTTCTTTCCAGCCATCATGTGGGGATCCATGGGTGAATGGATCCTGTCCTTTCCATTCGAAACCGTATGATTTCACGTTAATACAGAATAACCCGGTCCTGCTTTCCTGTGTGTCATTAGGTTGCTCGGTGTGAACTGGGTCACTTCTGCAGCTCCCTGATCTGGTTTTCCCATAGCTAGTGGGAAAAAAAGAAAAATTACCCAATGCAGTTTTCCCCTCAAGAAGCAGCTTGCTTCTCATCTTTAATTACTTGTCCCTTCCTTGTAGAAACTCTATTCGAGTTAAATCAGGATTCCCTGACCCTCTGTGAGAGAAAAAGAGCAATTTCTCTATCCCAGAATCCCCCAGAACTCCTAGGCATGGGGGTTGGGCTTGGTGGAGGAGAGGGAGGGGGCAGAGGGGGCCTGAAGGTAGTAGTGAAATCCAGAGAAGCTCCGGGGAGGGGACCATGAGATGTTGCATGGAAGGAAACGGATTTGGAAGCCACAATAAGAGGAGGCCCCTCTGACTCTATCTGAGATGTACTTTCTCCTTATAAAACCATTTCAGTGCCTTTTTTAAAGTAAATTCAAAGAAATGAAGAAGAATTACATGACAATAGATGCTGCCTCTCCAGCCCTGCTTCTTTCCTTACTCTATTTCACCACAGAACTATTAGTCACCAGACAGATGTTTGTGATTTCAATATGGAGGATTGACAGTGTCATGAGAGAACATGCGCACAAAAGTCCAACTTCTTTCAACAATTTCTAACGACTGTTGGAAAGGGGCAGGAGACTCAAAACATTTATGACACCAAGAACTGCTTTGGGAAACCCTGAATAAATTTTCAAATCCCTCTAACAGATTTGTTTCTATGGAAGAGAGAAACAAATGGATCAACAAAACAGGGTGTAGCCACTCAATGGAATATCATTCAGTCATGGAAGGAATGAAGTTCTAATAGAGGCTACAACACGGATGAGGTTTGAAACCCTCATACTCAGTGAAAGAAACCAGGCACAAAATACTGCATATCACACGATTCCATTCCCCAAACAGGGGAGTCTATAGAGAAAGTGGATTTGTGGGCCTCAGGGCAGGGGAAAAATTAGATGATCGCTAAGGGTGTGGAGTTTCTTTGGGAGGTAATGAAAATGCTTTAAAATTGCGATGATGATGGGGCTCCTGGGTAGCTCAGTGGGTTAAGCCTCTGCTTCAGCTCAGGTCATGATCTCAGGGTCCTAGGATCGAGTCCCGCATTGGGAAGCCTGCTTCCTCTTCTCTCTCTGCCTGCCTCTCTGCCTATTTGTGATCTCCCTTTCTGTCAAATAAATAAATAAAATCTTTTTAAATTAAATAAATAAATAAATAAATAAATAAATTTTTAAAATGTGGTGATGGTTGTACAGTTCTGTAAATACACAAAAAAGCAGTGAATCGTATCTTTTAATTGGGTGAATTGTATGATGCTGTGTGAATTATATTTCCATAAAGCTATTTTTTTTTAAACTCTGTTTTCCTAAGTTGTTAAGCTTTTGTCAGGAAACCAACCCATGGTGCTAGAATGAGAACACCTTTATGAGATGGATGATTATGATTTCATGTAACGCAAGTTTCCCCAAGGCTTGACGCTACTCCCATAAAGTAAAATCTGGAGAAAAATTGAACCCCAGGCTTTGGGGCATTGAAAGAAAAGGATACAAACCAAATGAGTGGAGGAGTAGAGAAATGAGGTCGAAGAAAATTTACATGAAAAGCAGCATGAGGAGGGTTTGGGGTGTTCAGGGATGTGAAACAGTGCCCGAATGAGACTCCGGGTCCTCAGTGACCTGGAGACCAGCCACCGCGAGGACTGGGTGGCGTAAGGAAGCACTGGCAGGTAACCCAGCAACACGCATGAGAAGGGGCCCTGGGCACACTGGAGGTGGGGGCCAGAAGCAATAACTAAATGGTCCAGCTGTAACCCCCACTCCACCTACAGGCAAATCTGCTGGCTGAAGGTCACAGGACCACAGCTGGCTCTCAGCAAAATGCCCTCAGCAAAACCCCCAAACTGACCAAGTCAAAAAGCAGCACCCTGACACAGACCTCGGCTAAGGTTCCAACCTGGAACACAGGCGCCTGCACTCTTTGAGAAAAAGTACACAACCTGGGGTCGATGGGCTGCACTATCATAATCCCAGTGGACGAGAGGGCTGGGTGGTTATGCCGCCGAACAACCAGGACCTGCCCCAATCCTCACCTAAGGCATAGCGGACAGCCAGACCCCGCTGACCCAGTAGCACTGGAGGACACACAGGGTCCATGGGATTTTGAGGAAAGCTGTTAGAGGAGGGGGCCAGAGGCCAGCAGAGAGCTCAAATCTAGAATCCTTGAAGAGGGGAGGGTTTCCTACACTCTCCAAGCCGGCTAGCCCAAGGCAGTGGTTTTCAAAGCATAGTCTGGAAACTTACTAGAAATGCACATCCCTGCTGAATCAGAGACTCTGTTTTAAGGGGGTGCGCTGAAGTTGCAGAATCGTTGGCTAAGTCACTTCTTCCTCCAGTGATGCTAATTTGGAGCACCTAGGAGCTAAGTCCTGCAAACTTTCTGAGGAATGTTCAGTCGGATGGTCAGCAGCGACCGTGTCTGAGGAAGAGAAATGCCTAAGTAACATGCACCAAGAACAGAAAACCACCGAGCTCTACCTGCCCAGCAACGCATGCTGGGCCTTCTGCTGACACCCTCTTGTAAGCAGAGCCCAAGGGATGAGCCAAGGTCCTGCACAAACACATCTCCCCACCCTACCCTGCCCTCCACTCACTTCCCACAGGGTGAGGATTCCTGACAGTCCCAACCTTCAAATAGGGCTTTCTGGTTATGAAGTCCACTGGCGGATATGGTGGCCTGGGTTATTTCATATAAGAACCTTGTGAGGTAAGGCCTCCCCTGCAGACATGAGGAAAAGGGGGCTCACCGAAGATCAGCTGGCTGGGAGAGAGGGGTACCAGGACTACACCTCGTCCTCTCTCTTAGGTCAGAGTGCTGTCCTGTCCCCTGACCAGCTACCTTCCTGGGGATAGGGCTCCCAAAAGCTCACACAATTGGCTCAAAGTCTGGTGGTCTACAAAATGAGAGCAGATGTTCTAAGTTTCTTCACTCTTCCCCTGACTGGTCCTCAATGCCTTCCAGAATCTACTACCAGCCTGGGCCATGAGGCGTTTCCGTTCATCAGCCACCCTGGCTGGGTGTGGATGGTTGAGTCTGTGTTCATGGGCCTGGGAACCCCTACCACGCATGCACTCTTGTTTCAGGAATACTGACCCCAAGAGAGCCCTTGCTCCCAGCCCTGCACCATTTAAATGGCCTGTTTGGGGACTTTGCCTTATCTTTTTTTCCCTCCCCAGTCATTCCACAGTTCTGGATCCCAGCAAACCCACTACCATGTTTGTGTTTGGTAATAGTAGAAGCAGATAGTATTTCACTTAATAACGAGTTATTGTAGAAGTTGTTCCACACAATTCTAGCATTTCACAGCCTCATGTGTGTATGTGAGAGAGAGAGAAAGAGATCATTACATGACTGAGAGGTACCTTTGGGAAACACTGTGTGTTGCACTCCCCTTTACAAAGCACATTAGCTTGTTAAGGGCTCTGAGGATTCTGTTATCAAGAAACCTACTGAACTTTATTTGCTCATGTCCTCCCAAATATATTTGATTACTGAACTATTTCTCATGGGAGACTTATTTCTCAGGACAGGAGTGTCCCATGGAAGGCATTTAGGGTGATGGGATCCTACATTTTCCCCCCATCCCATACTTCTCTGTGTTAGTTTTGTCTGAAGCAGACTAACTGTCTGCAGCCTTCAGAGGACTATGGCTCTTACTCTTGGATTTTTTCCCCAGCCCAGCTTTCTAGGTGTGGAATCATCCTGTCCCTTGGAGCCTGGCTGCTTCTCATTAGCCCATCACCACTTCAAGGAAGGACAGAACAGCCTCTAGGTCCACAGCCCACTGAGACTCACCATGGAAATCCTGGTTTTCTATCTAAAGGGTGTTTCTGGTGTTTCCTTAATCCTAGGACAGAGAAGACTGTGGTTTTGTAAGCTTGGTGAATGGCCCGACCTTTCATGGAGCAGAACCCCAACCCCCACCCACGCCCACCCCAGCTTTCTTTGGTGAAGGATAGGTCGGGCATAGTCTCCAACCTGTTGGAGATTTAGAATCACAGATATACGGCAGGATCCAGAGACATTACCAGGAACTTGTAGGAAATGACTAAAATTCAGACCTGGGCTTGGGAGGGAGGTCAGGGCCAGAGCTAGAGCACAGAGCTCAGGAGGGAGGACGCTGAGGACAGCAGAGTTTCCTCAAGGGCAGAATGTGAGACTTGAAGTCTGAGGACCAAACTCTGAGAGTCAGAGACTTCACTTGGCATCCTCGACCTGAAAAACCTCTCATTTGTTCTCATTAGACCCATTAAATCAAGTACAACTTAGAAAGGGCTGGTGTTGGCACTACAAACACGGAGAAATTTCACAGCAAAAACGGAGGATGCAAACACCGAATTACTATTTTCAAGTTTTTAGCAGAGGTACAAAGAATTGATGAAAAAGAAACTTTCTCAGAGTAACATGTTACGGAATGTTGTTCTGCATACCTTTAGAAAGCCTCAGAAATGTGAGGTAACTTCAATAGCATAGCTGCAGTAAAAACTCTGGGTATATTTTACAACTCCTTATAAACAACTCATCTTCGGGCTCAGAATGACTTTCATGTCACCATGTACGGCTTCTACACAAACTCTGCAAACCATCCCCAATCTACACATTCCTCACTTCCAAGCACTGTGGGGTGTAGAGCTCTTTATTTCCAAGGAAATATTTCTCATCCTGGCAGCGATGTCCTAGAGCAGCCAGCCAACGATATTAGAAAGAACAAATGCAATTAGTTATTAAGAAATAATTTGACTATAAAACAAAAATGTATTTCAAAATGGATGCACACAATACTACCTCAAAAATGATCTTATGATGGAGTAGAGGGAAGAAAAGAGGAAAAATTCATAATCTATGTAGAACAGAATAGACATCTTTCTCCTGCATTGAACAAGTAGCCCCTAACTGTCTTCTTTGAGGCTTTTGCAAAAGATTACTCCTGAGGCAGGAAACCAAACCTAATGTACTCATTGTCATGAAAGCTAAGATTACATTATATTTCTTCTAAATTGGTCACCTAACGAGAGGGACTCCAGGTGAAAATCGAAAAGTGTGTTCTCTTGCTATCTTGAACTCTTGTTAAGGGAGGGTCCTTCCATTGCCTTTCAAAAAGTCAAAAGCCCCTTAGTGGCTTACAGAATTATATGCAGCTTCTCTATGGCACTTTCTCAAATTTAGCACTTGCTTTGGAACATCAGTGAAGGTAACAAAGAGTCTCACGGGGTACGTGTGCAGCATGCTTGAACAGGAGCTCACAGTTTTGTCCATGGCCCATGGAGATTGCTGTGCTTGGGGATGGCTGTCAATCATCGTTGGTAAGATTCTTTTATCCATAGATTTGTTAAGACAAAAATCAAAAGGAAGTCTTAGCAATGAAACATTGTCTCTCCCCTGCCTGTTCTTCTATAGGAACATTGTTTTAAAATGTATCTGGGTTTCATCTTAATCATGGATGGTAAGACACACAGACATGGAAACAATTATTAAGAAAAAATTTTTACTGGCAGATTTCTAGAAATAGGAGGCATGGCATACCACATAGGGCCACTGTGGGAAGCACCAGGGTTGGTCAGGAGGCAGAGGAGTGAAGGAAAAACCTAAGCCAAAGCCTTTATCATGGTTTTCCCACAAAGGAATGGATGCAGCAAAGTGATTGAGGGCAGGGGACACAGTGGGTCGGAGTGTAAGAGAGATAAAGGAGGTGATTAAAAATATGGACTTTGGATTGGTTGCTTTGCCTGTGAAAGGTGTGCTCACAGGCAAGTTGTTTACTGTCTCTAGGAATTAGCTAACCCTGGGGAGGCACAGTCTTTCCAGGATTAGCAAGGCCCCAAGATGTCAAAGCACCATAAAATATATAAAGTGAAAAATATCACCTGATGTCCTTCCTGGCAATTCTCATTTCCTCCTCACTCCTCTCCAACGAGGGACCAGGCTAGTCTCGATGGGCTCACTAGGCCCTAAGTGTGCAGTACTACTCTTTCCCTCATGTGAGAACCCTTCCACAGCATACTGGCTAAGAAACATTTTAAGACACCTGTATGTCAAAATCACCTGGAGTCATTCATTAAAAATACAGTTCTTTGATCCAATTCCAGACCCATAAAATCAAAATTTTCCAAGGTGGAGCCAAGGCCTTCAGAAATGGCTAATCTTATGTCAAGTTGACTGGGCCTCAGGATACCCAGATATCTAGTTAAACAATATTCTTTTTCTTAATAGGTGTGCTTTTTAAATTTTATTTATTTATTTATTAGAGAGAAAGAGAGAGAGGGCATGACATCCAGTGGGGGAGGGGCGAAGGAAGCGGGAGAGGAAGAGAATGTCTAGCAACTCCACCCTGAGTGCAGAGCCCAGTCTCACAGTCCTGAGATCATGACCTGAGCTGAAACCAAGCACCAAATGCTTAACCGACTGAGCCACCCCAACCCCCGCAGCCCATAGTTAAATAATATTCCGAGGGTCTTTCTGGATGAGATTTGTTATTTTTCAGAGTCCATGGTCTCTCATGGTTCATCTCCCCCCCAATTTCCCTCAACTCCCTTCTCCTCTCCATCTCCCCATGTCCTCCGTGTTATTTGTTATGCTCCGCAAATAAGTGAAACCATATGATAGTTGACTCTCTCTGCTTGACTTATTTCACTCAGCATAATCTCTTCCAGTCCCGTCCATGTTCCTTTCTTTGGGCTCAGAGTAGGATTAACACCACTAGCTCTTTTGGTTCTCAAGCCTCAGCGCTAAGGCTGGAACTGTGCTATCCGCTCTCCTGGGTCTCTAGCTTGCCGAAGGCAGTCTGGGGACTTCTCAGCCTCCATAACTATAGATATCTCCTATTGACTCTGTTTCTCTGGAGAACCCAGACAAATACACCTCAAAATTCCATCAAGTGTCTCAGATCCACAGATTAAATCTGTGATGTGTACCCTCTGGTCCCTTGTCCCTTCTTGCCCAAGACTTCTGTACCTCAGCCCACACAGAGTTCTCCTTCCTCTTTTTTTTTTTTTTCGTTATTATTTATTTGACAAAGAGAGAGATCACAAGTAGGCAGAGAGGCAGGCAGAGAGGGAGAAGCAGACTCCCTGCTGAGCAAAGACTCCCCGGCGGGGCTCAATCCCAGGACCCTGAGACCATGACCTGCGCTGAAGGCACAGGCTTAACCCACTGAGCCACCCAGGCACTCCTCTCCTTCCTCTTAAATGCTTGGTACACTAAGGCCCAGAACTACCCATTTTTCTCTATATCTTTGTGTTCACTGTCCTGACTACTGTAGCTTTATATTAAGTCACAAAATCATGCAGTATAACTAAAGAACTCCAAATCTATTCTTTTTATTGAAGGTCAACTTTTTATTCAAAAATTGTTTTGGCTCTTCTGGGTCCTTAGCATTTTCCTATGCATTTCAGAATCAGCTTGCAATTTCCACAAAATTCCTTCTGGGAGTTTGGCTGGAAATGCATTGAATCTTAGAGCAATTGGAGGAGAATGAACATCTTAATAGCATTGAGTCTTTCCATCCATAAGCATGGTATATATCTCCATTTATTTAGATTTCCTTTAATTCCTCTAAGCAATGTTTTACATTTTTCACTGTATAGGTCTTGCCCATATTTTGCTAAATTTATTCCTAAATATTTCATAATTTTGGTGCCTTTATAAACGGTATTACTCTTATGCTATTACTAAATTATTCATTGATTATTCATAAAAATTCAATTATTTTTATATACTGGCCTTTTATCTTACAACCTTGCTAAATTCATTTATTAGTTCTAGTAGATTTTTTTGTAGATTTCTTAGGATTTCTTTATATAGACAATCATGTCATCTATAAATAAATGCAGTTTTATTTCTTCATTTTTGATCCATATATCTTTTATTTCTTCTCTAATCTTATTAGACTGGTTAGAATCAGTACAATGTTGAATAGTAGTGATAAGAATAAACAATCTTACTCTGTTTTGAATCTTAGGAGGAATGCATTCAGTCTTTTTAAATTTATGTATGATGATAGCCATAGGTTTTTTGTTGATGATCTTTATCTAGATGAGAATATTTCCTTCTGATCTTAGTTTACTGAGAGGTTTAAAAAAAAAAGATCAGTTTTGAATATTATCTAATGCTTTTTATACTTTTAATCTGTTGAGATGATCATACTATTTTTCATTATTAGTCTATTTAATGTGATGGATTACATTGACTAAGTTTTGTATGTTAAACCAACCTTGCATTCCTAGGATAAACCTCACTTGGCCATAATGGTCTTCTATGCTGGATTTAATTAGGCAATATTTTTAAAGAATTTCTGTGTCTTTGTTCAAGAGAGATATTGATCTTAAGCACATTTTATGTGCCTAATATCTGCATTATCTTATTTTGAGTCTCAGAAAAATCTTAAGAAGATAATGTCGTGCAACTTAAAGTGAATATAGACCTTTAAAATCCCTGTCAATCAGACACTTATGCCAACATTTTTTTCTTTCTATAACTTGTATTGATAATTTTTAGATGAGAAAACTGAGGGTTAAGAACTGAGTAACTTGTCCAGGTGTTAGAGCTGGGATTCAAACCCAGGTCTGTCTGGCTCCCACCATAATTCATGCTGCCTTTAGAGGGAAGTGATTCCTTTTCATCTTGTGTAAGGATTCTGTATCACTTAGAAATGCATTTGGTTACAAAGAACAGAAAACATAACGGTCAATTACTTGTTTAAATGGACTTTTTTTTTTTCATTTTAGAAAGTCCCAATTTATGACGTTCAGAGTCGGCATACTGGCTTCTCATTGCCACAGGGACCCAGGTTCCTTCTGCCTTTCCACTCAGCTCTCCCTAGTGTTTGCCTGCCACCTCATGGGCACAAGCTGGCTGGTCCATCCTCAGCACGGGGACAGGTTCTAAGCAGGAAAGAAAAGATAGACAGAAAGCAAAAGGAGGTCGCAGTTCAAGTCTGCCCCCACTTTTAAAAAGTGTCCCAGAAACAACAATTAATTCCTTGGCCAGAACTGGGTCACATGGCCACCCATAGCTACAAGAAAGACTGGAAATGCGGTGTTTTCCCCTAAGCACACTGTCTACCCCCTCGGGGAACCTTGCCACCCTTTGCAAAACTAGGTATGATTAACAAATGGATTAGAAAGAGAGCAAACTTCTGCTTGGACTATTTCCCACAGGCCACCAAATTACAGTGTAATATGTATATGATCACATATACATGAATTTGACTCAATTATAGTCAGTGGCTCTCCTTAGAAGTGTGACTTATCTCTCCAGCTTAAGCATTCTGTAAATGGGGATTCTGTGAGACCATCTACAGTCTAAGGCTGAACTAGAGTTTGAGAGGTTTTTTAAACCTTTACTGAGAGGTTTTTTAAAAAAAGATCAGTTTTGAATATTATCTAATGCTTTTTATACTTTTAATCTGTTGAGATGATCATACTATTTTTCATTATTAGTCTATTTAATGTGATGGATTACATTGACTAAGTTTTGTATGTTAAACCAACCTTGCATTCCTAGGATAAACCTAGGATAAACCTTGAGCTGAAGTTCACAGAGTCGTTATAGCGGGGGTTGGCCTGTTACTAGTTTTTTAAAAAATAAAATTTTATTGAAACATAGCCAAGCCCATTTGTTTAAATATTGTCTAAGGCTGTATTCAGCCAACAGAGTATTAAATGCTTGCGACTGAAGCCTATAGCCCACAAAGCTGAAAATATTACTGTTCGGCTCTTTACAGAAAAAGTCTGTTGACCTCTGCTCTAAAGCAGTGCTACCTAATAGAAGTTTCTTTGATGGCAGAAATGTTCAATATGTGTCCAATATACTAGCCACTAGCCATCTGTGGTGGTTGAGTGCTTGAAATGTGGCTAAGGGGACTGAACAACTCAAATTTAAATTTTATTTGGTTTTAATTAATTAATTTATTTATTTATTTATTTATAAAGATTTTTTTATTTATTTATTCGACAGACAGAGATCTTGTCCATTCTTAGCTCTCTGTTGCTTCTTCTCATATAAGATGATAGAAGCATTTCTGCTATAAAAGATATTCATTATTTTATCATGAATAGTCTTCTTGGGAAGTTTTCAAAGAGCTGCTTATGCTCCAGACTGTTTATTATGATCCATTCTCTCCCTGGAGAGAGAAAACAAAGGAGACCCAGTGACTTCCATTTCTTTGGTAGGAGAGCAGTAGCTGCACTTAACTTGCTCCCAGGAGGAACCAGAATAGGGGGTCATAAATGCTGCTGACCAAATGACCCTTCCAGCCAAATGTAAGGGGCTGTACCCAGAACGCCAGCAAGGAATTAGCCCAATGCAAGTACAAAATGCAGCATTCCCTCCCGTGTTTGGGCATCTGTGGACCTATTCTGGCTTTCCTTGGTTAAAGGGCAGGTGTTAGCAGTCCTTTCTGGATGAGTTATAGAATACCATTCCTCTCTCTCCTTCCCTCCTTCTCCTTCCCAACTACCCATTCACACTGGCCTGGAAACCTGCTTTCCCCATCAAATGAGATAGTGGGGAAGAAACATAATTTATGTTGAAATCCATGTCAACATGAAAGGAAAGGGTGCCCTGGCTGGGACAGGGCCTAAGTCAGGCAATGTTAGATTTTGACTGCTACATGGGTGGACCTGCAATTTGTGGAAATTAAAACAGATTTTTTAAAAAAATTCATTTATCTGTCAGAGAGAGGGAGAGAGAGCGAGTGAGCACAGGCAGACAGAGTGGCAGGCAGAGGCAGAGGGAGAAGCAGGCTCCCTGCCGAGCAAGGAGCCCGATGCGGGACTCAATCCCAGGATGCTGGGATCATGACCTGAGCCGAAGGCAGCCGCTTAACCAACTGAGCCACCCAGGCGTCCCTAAAACAGATTTTTAACATGCTTGCGGTGTCTCTCAAGTGTAAATAGTCTGAAAAGACAAAAACTGAAAAAACAGTACATGAGAGAAAACATCTTTATTAAAAATCCAAAGGGTTAATATTTATATTACATGAATAACTTATAAAGATTTATTAAGAAAAGATTGAATCTCTGACTTATAAATGAGAAATGGTACATACAATCCACACAAAAAGAGATATAATTAGCCAAATATATAGGGAAAATATTCTCATCCCCCCATCTCTTAAAATAACCGACAAACCAAAATATTAACCTAAACAGGAAGAACTAGAGAATATGTATTAAATTGACAAAATGTAGAAAATCTGATAAAACCCAACAACAATGAGACTAATAAAACTTGTACATTTGTACCCTATTAAGTATTACTGCAATTTGATACAGAACTTTGGAAATCAATTTGTCAATACATATTGAAAGCCATAAAAAAATCTTCAAATCTTTTGATTGTGATTTGTGTGTGTGCTCTTGCATGCGTTCTGTATATTATGATGTTTTGATGTTTTAAAAACACCTTCTGGCTAAGGAGAGATTGCGCTCCTCTGGCTAGTCAGTTCTGAGAGACAACAAAAGCACTCAGCCCGGAGTACGGCTTTGATATGCAAACTAACAAATTCAGTCCACTATCTGGCCCCAGAGTCCCACAAAGCAACATTCCTCTGCCTTAATCCTTTCAGGGCCACTGTTCAGCATAAAAGCAGAACAGGAGAACAAAAATAATGAAAGCAGTTTGATACATTGTGGTGAAAATATTATGAGTGAATTTTTTTTCCATTTGATACTAGTAACTATTAATAATGTTGTCCAGGCAATAGAAATATTAAAAGTTTCAAAGCTAATAGATGTAAATAACATCTAATATGGGGGGATATAGGTATCTCAAGAATATAATATGAAAACATCTGTATCCACTTGAATTATTACTTTTTATCCTTTAGTTAAAGGATAAAAAGTAATTTATTTAAACAATTTAAACAAATTAAATTTAATTAAATTAATTTTAATTTAATTTAAGTTAACAGTTTAATTAAAATGTAAAATGACATCTTTCCCTAGAATTAATATCTATTTTAATATGATTTTCAAATTGTGAATCTTGTCGAGAATGATGACTGGAGTGGTGAAGGCCAATCTTCCCACAAGGCCTACTAGAATACCCTCTACTGCCCATGATGCTCTGAAAGAATCCACTGCCCCAGCTCTGGGTTCCCACAATCCTTCCCTTTACCAGGTGCCAAAGAGGCAATCTTATCTCAGTCACATTTGAGCCCAAAAAGTCTGTTCCTCTCTGGGGTCTGCTTCAAAAGGGTTACATCTCCTCTTGACCTTGGTCTTAGAAATGATTTTTTGAATATGACAGCCAAAGCACAGACAACAAAAACAAAAATACATAATTGGACTACATCAAACTAAAAGCCTTCTGCACAGCCAAAAAAAAAAAAAAAAGAAACCAACAAAATGAAGAGGCACCTATGAAACAGAAGAAAATATTTGCAAACTGATATCTGGTACGGAGTTAATATCCAAACCACGTATCTAATAAGGAACACACAGCTCAGTAGCAAAAAAGCCAATAATCCAATTTTAAAAATGGGCAAAGGACTTGAATAGACATTTTTCCAAAGAAGATATGTAAATGGCCAACAGGTACATGAAGAGGTATTTAATATCACTAATCATCAGGGAAATGTGAATCAAAACCACAAGGAGATATCACCTCACTCCAATTAGAATGGCTATTATCAAAAAGACAAGAAACAACAGGTGTTGATGAGGATGTAGAAGAAAAGGAACATTTACGTACGGTTGGTGGGACTGTAAATTGGTGCAGTCACGGTGGAAAACAGTATGGAGGGTCCTCAGAAAATTAAAAGTAGAACTACTGTATGATCAAGCAATCTCACCCCTAGGTACATCTGAAGGAAATTAACTCACTATCTCAAAGAGATATCTGCACTCCTATGCTCATTGAAGCATTATTTACAAAAACCAAGATATGGAAGCAACCTAAGTGCCCATCAACAGATGAATACATAAAGATGTGGCATATATATACAATGGAACATTATTCAACCATGAGAAAGAAGGAAATCCTACCGTTTGCAGTCACATGGATGAAGCTTGAAGGCATTATGCCAAATGAAGTAAGTCAGAGAGAGAAAGACAAATAATGAATGATCTCACTTATATGTCGAATCTGAAAAGAACCAGATCACGGGCGCCTGGGTGGCTCAGTCAGTTAAGCATCTGCCTTTGGCTTACGTCACAATCCTGGAGTCCCAGGACTGAGCCCATCATTGGGCTCCCTGCTCAGCTGGGAGTCTGCTTCTCCCTCTGCCTGCCGCTCCCCCTGCTTATGCGGTTTCTCTCTCAAATGAATAAATAAAACCTTTAAAATAAAATAAGATAAAAGAAAAAAAATGATAGAAACAGAGAATAGGTTGGTAGTTGCCAGGGCCAAGGGGTGGGGGTGGGGAAATGGGTGAAGACAGCCAAGGGGTATTTTATAACTCCAGTTATAAAATAAATAAATTCAGGTACAGCATGGTGACTACAGCTAACAAACTATTGTGTTGTGTTTTTTTTTTTAAGATCTTCTTTATTTGACAGAGAGAGATCAGAAGTAGGCAGAGCAGCAGGCAGAGAGAGAAGGGGAAGCAGGCTCCCCGCTGAGCAGAGAGCCTGACTCAGGGCTCGATCCCAGCACCACCAGATCATGACCAGAGCCGAAGGCAGAGGCTTAACCCACTGAGCCACCCAGGTGCCCCGCTAACAAACTATTGTATGTCTGAAGTTGCTAAGAGCAGATTGTAGAAGTTCTCACCATACACACACACAACATCGTGACTATTTGTGAAGTGATTAATGTGTTGACTAACCTTATTGTGGGAATCATTTCTCAATGTATACATACATAAAATCATCTCGCTGTATACCTTAAACTTACACAAGGTTATATGTCAATTATATTTCAATAACGCTGGGGGAACGGGATATATCTGAGGCTGAAACACAGTGAGAATCTTGGTGGGGTCCCAAACCTACTGGCAAGTTTATGATTTTCAATTTGATCAGGAGCT
The DNA here is from genome assembly GCA_004024625.1 of Mellivora capensis. Classification (NCBI taxonomy): domain Eukaryota; kingdom Metazoa; phylum Chordata; class Mammalia; order Carnivora; family Mustelidae; genus Mellivora; species Mellivora capensis. Next base: position 50,002 of record PISX010004300.1, read on the forward strand.
AAAAAGAACTACGTATTCAGTAGTCATGGTATTTCCAACTCACACATAGAGTAGGACAGAATTGTTGCAAAATCTAAAACAGTAATGACAATAAAAAGCATTTAGACAGACCTGTACCCCTGGGGCTAATAATACATTATATGTTAATAAATAAATAAATAAATAAAATAAAAAGCATTTAGATTCCCTGAAAAGACCCCACACAAATATATATCGAAAAGTCTCCTTTTTGCTTAACCACTTTTCTCAGAAAGCTGATATGATAAATACACCATTTTTAGCAACAGACTTGTTTTCTCTCGTATCTGCTATGATTACACTATGATTATGTTCCCTTTTTTGCTTCGGTTGCTAGGAAGCTCAAAGTCAATTTCGCAGCCCATTTCCGCTGTCCAGGAGTTAATGGTCGGTAACCACCTCCGTGTTTCTACTTCACCTATAACTTTATCTGCTTTTCCTTCCATTATTTTCCCTTTATTTCAGTTTTCCCAACTACTTATCTTTTATCCTGTTGCAGATAATTTTATAAAGTGACTCCAATCCATTTTTGAGAGAAGGAAACACACAGATTAATCAAATATGGAATTATGCCTATTGTCAGTTTCTGACCCTGCTCCTGTAGGCATCTGACAATCTAAAGAAGTACAGCTGGGGGCAAACTGTAAGTTTTGACAAATGCAGACCCCTAGAGATCAAATTACCCCAACCAAGATGTAGCAATTTTCCATCACTTCAAAATTTTTCTTGTGCTACTTTCCAGTCTATCCCTCACCCCACATCCACCCCTGCCACCACTTAACTGCTCTCTATCATAAATTAGCTTTCCCTGTAAAGTTTCATACAAACAGTATGTTTTGGGGGATTCATTCATGATGCATGTATAAGCAGCTCGATTATTTTCACTGATGGGTATATTCCGTCATAGGGATTCTCCACATTGTGTTCATTCATTCATCTGCTGATGGGTATTTGGGCTGTTTTCAATTTGGGTCTCATAAAGGTGTTACGAACATTTACGTGAAAATTTTTTTGGACATATGTTTTTATTTCTCCTGGGTAAATACCCAGGGTCATATAGTAAGTAAGTGTATGTTTAACCTCATAGAAAACTGCCAAGCTGCTCTCTAAAGTGAATTGACACTCCCTCCTGCAACGGAGGAATTCTGGTAGTTTCAAATCCTTGTGAATATTTGTAATTGTCAGTCTTTTTAAATTTTAGCCATTTTAGAGACTGTGTCATGGTGTTTTACTGTGGATTTAATTTGCATTTCTCTAATGACTAATAATTCTGAGCATTTTTCATGTGCTTATTGACCCTCTGTATACCTTCTTTTATGAAATGCTTATTCAAATCTTTTGCCCATTTTTCCACTGGATTTTTGTCTTATTGTTGAGATCTTTATATCTCCTAATACAAATCTTTCATGATGACAGATAGATAGAAATGGCCACAAGTCACAAATATATTTCTTTACATTTAGTAATAGATATATTTTATGTATTTATGAACACAAATACACATATTTCATTCTTATTTTATTTATATACTTTGTGTTCTATAAATGTATAAAATAAATATATTATTTACATATGTAATTTTTTTATAATATAAACACATTAATTTGTGAATGTTTTATCACGGTTTGTGGCTTGCCTTTTCATTTTCTTAATATCTTTGGAAGAGCAGAGCCATTTAGTTTTGAACAGATCCAATACCTCAATCTTTTTTTCATGGTGTGAGACTTATATGTCCTAAAACTCCTTGCTTGCCACAGAATCACAAGGATTTTATTCTGTGTTTTCTTCCAGAAGTTTTACAATTTTAGCTTTTATATTTAGGTTTGTGATCCACTTTGAATTAATTTTTGCATATAATTTGATGTAAGATACTAGGCTTGTTTTTTATTCAAAGGGATACTGGCATCATCTGTTGAAAAGACTATCCTTTTGGGTGCCTGACTGGCTCAGCTGGTAGAGCAGGCAAGCCTTGACCTCTGGGTTGTAAGGTCAAGCCCCACATTGGGTGTAGAGATTACTTAAAGGTAAAATCTTTTTTTTTTTTAATTATTTATTCATCAGAAAGAGAGAGAGAGAAAACTCATGGGGGGAGGGGCAGGCAGAGGGAGAAGAGGCTTCCTGCCGAGCAGAGAGCCAGAGAGCGGGACAGGGGACTTGATCCCAGCACCACAGGATCATGACCTGAGCAGAAGCCAGACACTCAACCACCTGAGCCACCCAGGCATCCCTAAAAATAAAATCTTTACAAAAAAAAGAAAAACAAAAGACTATCCTTTCCCCCATTGAGTTATGTTAGCACCTGAAAATTCAATACGTTATTGAAAATCAAATGACTGTATATATGTGGTATTTACTCTGTTTCACTAATGGATATAGCTACCATTATGTCGATACTACACTGCCTTGATGACAGTCGCCGTACGGGAAGCCCTGTAGTTGACTAGTATAAAATCTCCAGCTCCCACCTTCTTTTGGGGTTCTGTGTAGTTTGTAATCCTGATGCTTATAGGGACTCCATGTACCCACTTGCCCTTCCCTGAACAGCATCTTCAACAGTAGATCCAACTAATTTCATCACAGATCCCATCAGGAAAACATTTGTGCACCTGTACTTCCAATATATACACATGTCATTATATACACACTACAGACCCATACTACCGTACCAATATTCTGTGTACTTTAGAAAGCACAAAAAATATGGAACATGTTAAAGACTGAGATAAAGTACTCTTTCTTATTTTTTAATATTTCATATGTTACTTATTATATATTATGTACACAGCATTTAGGTATGCCCCTAATATTTTATATATATTATGTAATATACACATTAATATTTTCCATTTTAAGAATTCCACCTTGGGACACCTGGGTGGCTTAGTTGGTTAGCATCCAACTCTTGATTTCGGCTCAGGTCATGAGATCAAGCCCCTTAGAGGGCTCCGTGCTGGATGTGAGCCTGCTTAAGATTCTCTCTCTCCCTCTTCCCCTTTCTGCCTCTATCTCATTCTCTCTCTAAAAAAAAAAAAAAAAAATTTACATTAAAAAATGAAGAATTCTACCTTAAAAATGCATTTCTGTGTGTGTGCATTTATACGAGAGAGGGTGTGTGTTTCATTTTATCTTATTCTTCAACATTTTTTGTACTTTTGTGCTTTATGAAAGCATATAATCTACCAGTATAGTAGTACATATTTTATACATATATATACTATATATATGTGTGTATATATGTATATACACACATATATATACATATATATATATACATATACACACACATTAATATTTTCTATGCCAAGCATTTTCCTGTGTTTCAGTTGAAGTGACCACCTTCCTTGGAGACCCAAGCCAAGCCCTTCAGGGGCTCTCCCGTCTCTCCATAGACTGACTTAACACCTTCTCCACCCCCGTCCGCACCTTTTCCTCCCTCACACAGTCACCCCACTCCCCCACTCTGTAAGGTTTTACAGGCGAGATAAACATGACACCAGTGAGGTAGGGGCAAGGCAAGATTTATTAAAGGTGCCTTCGGGCGAGGTTCTGCGACTCTGGAGAGGAGAGTCGGGGAAGTCGCGCTGGGAGGGAGTCAGCGGGGTCTTTTATCCGGCCAAGGCAGGGCATGGGTTCACATCCATATATGGTAAGGTATTTGGTGATCGGAGGGTCGGGGGAATCTTGATGCTCCTGTTTCCTGCATAGGTATCGGGTTACTTGTAGAGACGTGACCTGGGCGTACATCCTTATGGCAGGAGAGTCAAGCGTCAAGGAAAGGGGGGGCCTGGAAGATGGCGGCCCCGGCGGTCATTTCTATTGTTTCTCCTGCATTCCCGGAGCCGCTGACCCAACACCCTCCATCCTTTAGAGTCAGAACAACCTGGGATTAACTCCAGCCGGCAGCTTACCAGCTGTGTGAGCATGGACACCGTATGTGACTTCCCTGGGCCTCGGTTCTCGTTGGTGAAACTGGACCATAGCACCAACTGTTTTTGGTGAGGAAGAGAGAAGAAGCACTTAGAATGGAGCCTGGCCCAGACAGGGTGGTCAGTGACTGGTGGCCATCGCCATCAGTTTGCCAGACGGATCACTCCTTCCTCCAGCCCAGTTCATCCTGATCCATCCTACTGTGCTGGGAACCCCTTACCTTCTAGTTCAAGGGCTACTGAATGCTGAACGCTCCAGCCCCACATATTCCCCCTCCCCCACACTCCCCATGAGCTACTCTCCTTTGTCTCGACTCCCTGACCTTCTGGACTTAGGCCTAGGCATCCCCCGATTGCCAATGAACTATTTCTGTCTATTCTCACTTCCATGCTCCTGGAGAGGGGGACCACACAGGTCCTCCTTCTCTGGTGCCCACTGCAGGCGGCGCTCAGGCAAAGCAGTTGAAGTGGGCACGTGCCCCTAACTGCACTCTCCGAAGCCTTCCCGAACCCCCCCACCACCACCTCCCAGCATTTTACCACCCTCGGTCCATTTGCTGAAATCATAAGGTTGCCTCCGTTGGCCTGTGAAATCCCACGGGCTCCTGCCGAAGAGGCCACTCCAACCAGATACTCCAGCAGGTTCAGCAGAGCTGGGATCAGCATCTAATCATGTTTCCATCACAACACAGTGAGAAACGTGTGACTGGCCCTTAGCAACGGTCTCTCAAGACAGCTACCCCTATAGAGAGCTCATTAAGTTAGCAGAGCACACGTGAGACAGAATCTAAAAACAGACCCGTGCTGTCTGAAGTCTCATGCAGCACGTGGCAGAAGCTGGAAAGGGCAAGGAGGGAACCTTGCTCCCAGGAAGGGCAGGGAAAGAGAGAGAATCTGCAGGGCAGGCAGCCCCCGAGGGAGTCCAGACCCTCAAACAGGAGAGCTCCAGACTCGCTGAGCTAAAGACCTTGGGGGCCAACCGGACTAGCCACCCCGCCCCCACAGGCAGTTGGCTGCTCCTAGGACGGGGGGCTCTCCACTTCCCACACCTCTAGGTGATTTGGAACACAGAACATAGCACGGTCCTGGCTATGAAGAGTATTTGAAACAGTGAGAATCTTACATTTTAAATTCATTTCCATTCAGCAAACCCTAGGCATCTACCTTGCTGCCGATGTGTACCCTAGGTGACACGCCTCACCCTGAAGAGGTCTACGTGGATGGGTAGGACATGTAACAAATACCCCACAACTCAGGGTAACACACAATAAACTAACAAAGGAACAGGGGAGCATTCTGGGATCGGGAGGAGAAAGGAAAAGTAACACCAGATGGGAAACCAGCTATCATGGAGTGCTGCATAGAAGAGGCAGCGCTTGCCCTGACTCCTGACCCCTGGCACCTGCAAGCTGTCTTCCTCAGTGCTCAGTTGAATTCAGGAAGGACTAGTTAAATGGTTAAATAAGGAAGCATCCAGGAACTTGGTTGTCACTTGTGGCTGGTTGCCGAAGGCAGCCTTGAAGTGCTACAGCCCTGTTTGTCTTTACGGATCCGGGTCCGGCTGGAAGGTTACAAAGGGACTCAGACCTCCAAGAGCTGGCCACCAAGGACCCTGCGGCTTTGTACTCTCTTGCTGGGTGGCCCCCTCTCTTATGGAGCCCATGGAGTAAAACGGGCTTCTGGGCTCACTGTGATGTAAAAATGTGATGGTGAACTAGGGCAGCACGTGCTGGTGATTTGCAGCTTTTAAAATGGCTTTGAAATGTGAAAGTCTCAGCCACCTTGGCTGAATGCTTGCCTTAGAGCAAAAGCCTCAGGAGGGGTTCACACTAATCTCTCTGCCTCAAGGGGCAGCAAACGTGGAAGGAGAGGCAAGGCGGGTTATGTGTTCCACTCCCGGCAGGTGGTACGTTTACAAAAGAACTCAGAGGAGCAGGTGCAGGAGCAGGCGTCTTTAACCTGAAGGTCTAAGCAGACCATAGGGACAGTAGGAAATCGGGTCAGAAAGATGACAAAGCGCTCACCCACACAAATGCACTTGTGCCTGCTTGCGTGCCCACACCCGACAGAGAGGGAACTTTCAGGAGTGTGTGGAGTTTAAAACAGGACCACGGGAGCCCGGGCCAGAGATCTGGATCCACTGTAGCTCCTGAAGGTGTAAAGAGAAGAGCAGAGACCCCATGCGGGGTGTCAGCTGTGAGAATTCAGCTGTCACCTGCAAAGTCACCGGGAGGCTCCATTCCCAAGTGGCACACACCGGAAGCACGGGTGCAGCCCACGCCTGCTTCAGTCAGAGCCACAGTCAAAGCCGGAACACGCACGGAGGGTTAGCTCTCAGACCCATGGTCCAGGTAGAAGTTGGCGACCAAGGGGCTAGAAAGACCTGGAGAGGGGGGCAGGGCTCTTGGGCGAGGAAACGCTTTGTACACACTGTGAAGCACTGTACAAAGGTCAGGTTTTCGCTTTTAAGGAAATTCACTTCAGTTGGAACAGCTGATTCTCAGCCTCTTAGCAGCTAGTGCTATTGGCTTCACTCCCACCGTCCTCACTGAGAATTAACTGGTTCAAATATTTATTCCTGGGGCACCTGGGCGGCTCAGTGGGTTGGGCCTCTGCCTTCGGCTCAGGTCCTGATCTCAGGGTCCTGGGATCCGGCCCCGCATCGGGCTCCCTGCTTGGTGGGGAGCCTGCTTCCCTCTCTCTCTCTGTGTCTGTCTCTTTGCCTACTTGTGCTCTCTCTGTCTCTAATAAATAAATAAATAAATAAATAATTTTTTAAATAATTTATTCCTTTGGTACATGCTTACAAGCCCCTCACACGCGCTAGCTCCAGCAGAATGAATAGGAGATGACTAATGGCCTCAAGAAATCCACAGCCTGGTAAAAATTCTCGGAAGGTACTCATTCCGCCAAGTGCACAGGATCCGAAAGGAGGCAAGGATGGCTTGCCCTTGAGAGGGGAGAAGGATGGGGGCATTGCTGAATTCTGCACCCCGGCAAGACCAGGCTATAGCACACCCAAGTGTACCTCTGATTTGTTTAAAAAAAAAAAATTGTTCCACCGTGAGTGGCCTTTCCACGTGCAACAAAATGAAAATGGTTGTTTTGACTTTGGAATAAGCCGCTATTTCAATTAGAACTTCTCTGAGAACGGACGTGGCCGTTGCTGGCAGCTGCTCCCTGCCAGCTCCTAAGTGAACCCTGCGGGTTGCGTGGGCACCAAACAACATTTAATTATTTCCTATTTCACGCGGTCCACTCGGAGGCCAGGCAAGTCCTGCTTCACGTGAGTGGAGCCCCTTGGACTCATTCTAGTTCTATTTTCAACTTCCCGTTGACCCAAATCCCTCTCTGGCCCCAGGAGTTAAGACTCCATGTTCCAGTTACATAAATTCTAGGCCTCAAAATAGCCATGCATGCTGACAGCCATTTGCCCTGTCTCCTGGGCCCTGGGGCCCCGTGTCCTGCTCGGATGACCACGACATCTGTCAGCCCTCTCAGGTGGGCAGAGCCGGGAGCCTGAGAAATGTCTCAGGAGGGGAGGCCCAGAACACCCAGCCAGGCATCCGGACTCACAGTGCCCACTCCCCATTAAAGGACCTGGGGAAGAAAGTTCTTAACCATCTTTTGAGAAGTTTTAATCTAGCAGAAGCATCTCCAATCTCAGTATGTTAAATATCACAGACTGGGAGGCTTAAACAAGTCTAAGAGCCTAAAAGCCCAAGAACCAGGTGCCCCGAGAATTACTTTCCCCTGAGGCCTCCATGCTGGGTTTGCAGGTGGTTTCGCTCTTGCTGTTTCTTCAGAAGGGTCACACCTCTGTGCACAGGTGCCCCTGGTCACTCTCTGTATCTTAACCCTCTCTTCTTACAAGGACACCAGCAGATGGCATCGGGGCCACACTAACAGCCTCATTGTAATGTGATCTGCTCTTTAAGTACAATTTCCGAATATAGTCACATTCTGAGGTTAGAAGGTTAGGGCTTCCGTGTATGGATTTGGGGGACACATTTCGGCCCATGAGAGGCTTCTCGAAATGGACTGTTTTGTCAATACTCACCAGTCCCGTCTGAAACCCTTTCCCTGGGTGTGTGGCATCAATGCGAGGATGACCAGATTCTCATTTCTTCTCCTTAGCTTCCCAGTCACCACACACCATTCTCCGGGAGGCCGCTGATTTTAGGCCCAAAGGCCCCTAGGAAGGACAGCCAGGCCATCAGTTGTCCTGTCTGCTGAGATCTGCTGAGAAGCAGACAGGACGAGGAGGAATGGGGAGAGGGATGGAAAAGAGGAAGGGGGATGGGAAGATTTTTTTTAAAAGGAGAGAAGAAAGACAGAGGGTAAAGCAGAGATGAGCTCAGAAGGGAGAAGCCCACTTGCCTTTGTTTCCAGAATCCCCGGAGATTCTAACCCTACCCAGTCTAGAAAGCCAGACCCAGGCTTTGGAGCCAGACCCAGGCTACTTGGCTTACGAGTCGTGGGTCAGTCACTTACATTCGCGGTGCCTCTGTTCACTAGCTCACTCATTCTACAGAGTAAGTACCGCCTTTCAGACACTGTCCTAGGTATTATTTTCTTATTGGTAAAATGCGAATAATAATCCGCATTTACAGAGCAGTTGGGAGGATCCGAGATAAACACAGAGTGTAGCGTCTAGCGTGTCATAAAGTACTACTCTGTGAGTCCCTCCTCATGCAAGTGTAAGCCTGTGACAATCGGGACTTGGTCCGTGCTTGTTCACTTCTGAATCCCAGCACCTGGAAATGGCTCAGGGATACTCAGGGATATTTGAGGAAGGAAGAAAGATGGAGGAGACACTAAGAGGCAAGCACGGCACACTGGCCATGACCATCACTGTTACCACCCAGGATGGCCCAGATCCTGGGGCATCCTGAGAACAGAGTCATGTCAACACCAGATCCCAGCGCCACATTCCTTCCTTTCTTCCTCAGCAAGGCTTCTGGGAACAGAAGACCATAGGTCACTGGAAAGACTCTGGGTCAGCTTTAGCCTAGCCCATGAGACAACTGGAATTTCCCTTGACACTATTCAACTTCCCCCCACTTTAAGTCGCCCCTCATTCCTGATGCCAGGAGCTTTCTTGTCCTTCACAGGGTGCTAGGAACGAGGAGTGAGAGAGCCCAGAGCTCTGAACTCCCCGACACTGTCCTCCCCAACACTTTACAAGGCTGGTCTCCCTCCTGATAATCCCAGAGATCAAGTGTGTGGAATTAGCTGACGAACGAATTCTCACTAGGGTGGGAATATACAGGCAGCTTGGCCTGACCCGTTCCAAGGGTCCTTGCCTTATAGCAGAGCCTGCGCGTTATCAAAGACAATCATTATGTGCAGCCCACAAAAACATAAAAACTAATCCTGAGCAGAATGTCTCCTGAGACTTGTGACCGCCTGAACCCCAATTTCCCTATAAGCCAGGCTCTAGGTGCTGACTGCCATTTTTGGCTTGGCAGAGACAAGCAAAGAAAAATCCTCTCTTCCGTCTCACTGCCTTCTCAATACCTTCAAACACTGCCAGGTATTGCCTATTATCACTTTTAATTTGACAGGAAGTAATTTCCTGACATGTGGACCTCTCCCAAGAAACCACTCACACAAGTTGAGCTGAAAAACTGGAACACTGGGGGAACGCCAGCTCACACAAGACCTTCGACGTCAGCCCCCTTCCTCCCACGCCCTCTTCTTTGGAAGAGAAACAGAGTTTGCCTTCTTTCTCCTTGGGGCAGAAATCACCAGAATGGGGAAACAGCTGCTTCCAGAGCTGTCTTCCTAGCTAGACAATTGAAAGCCTGGATTTCTTGTATCTTAGCAAAGGATCTGGGGGTTCAAAGCAGGTTCCCACCTGCTCCATCCTGGGCCCAAGGCTAAAGTGACAGCAGTCCCAGAGCAGAGGGAGGGGCCACAAGAAGGCCGGTCCCTGCCCCCTGTGAATCCCGCACAGTAGCTAATCACAGAGCCAAACAGGAAGAGCCTCTGCTTCCTTTCCACAAACTGAAATTTGGGTTTCATGGGACATTTTATACGGTCTGTGGTTACTTCCACATGCCTCGAGATTATTGCTGATCACCCTGAGGCCTCCAGGAAACGGGCCTTCCCCTGGGCACTGTCATTTGTCTTCTTGATACAAAGGTGGCCAGGGGCTATGGAGCAGGGCGAGCACATTCTGGAAGTCTGGGGCAGAGAAGGAGAGCCAAGATCTGGAACGGAGGAAGCCAGAAACCAGTCTGGAAAAGCCATCCAGTTCTTACAGCTCATATAGAAAAGAAACTTGATAGCAGTTTTCGGAACACTGACAGCAAGCCCAAACATGACGTTGCCAGTGAAGATTTGTGAAGCTGGGAGAAACATTACCACATAATCACAAAAAAACAAATTTTGATCAGCCAGATTGGATGAAAAATGAAGCATCTTTCTCTTTTCTCCATTAAAAAAAATTACATAATCCTTGAGTGTGCAAGCAAAAAAACAGAAACAAAAACAAAAAAGGAATAGTGTTATAGGGGCATTTCAAATAACTAATGAAAATAGTATATTTTTTGAATTTTATAATGTCTGTGTTCCTCTTTGTGATTTCTCGTGCTAAATAAATACTTTTATACCTAATTTTGTCATGTGTGTTTTTGTTTCTGAGAGAGCCTCCAAAATTAAGTAAGCTTTGGGCCCCACAAACCCTGGATGGAACCCTGGCAGGGAGTCACTAAAGAAATTGTTGGAACCCATCAGGAAGAAGTCAGCCATGTAACAACAGCAATGATGTTCTCCCTGCTGCAGCCCCAAACCGCGATTCCACATAAGAAAGGCAATCAAGTGTGCAGACGCTTTGGTTCCTAAGTAACAGAGAGTTACATGGTTAAAGGAAACATTCTCACTTGCATAGGCCAAGGTGAGTTGATACAATGTGAGTTGTGCGTTGACAGAGGAAGGCAAGATCCAGTATTAAATGAACTTTGAACTTTGCCCCCTGGTTCTGGTTGGGTGCGGCTGGGGTGTCCCCCATGGGAATAGGGGAGTCTCCTGTCTCCTGCCGGGATGCTTGGAAGCAGGGGAGCTTCCCTTTGACACACCATTTTTCCCTTGGATTTCATTTTCTTCCTTTCTTTTCAAGTTATTTTATGTTTGGGGAAATGAAACATCAACAAAAAGTCAGATCAACAGTGACCCGCACCGGCAGGTGGGGAGGGGGGCCGGAGTCCACGCTGGCACTGGTGGGGACTGGGATTTTAACAGGGCCCCGGGGGGGGGAGGCTCAGTGGGACAAAGGGCATGCCTTGTCCTCTGCTTACTTTTAGAATGTTTGCCAGTTTCTTTAGTAACTACTTTTTAAAGTATTATACAAGAAAATGAAACAAATGCTTATGTTTAAAAAAAAAAAAAAAAATCCCCTGCCTGCTCTTACTTAGCCAGACCAGCAAATGGAGTTGGAGGCCTCAGGCAAGGGGCAACAAGTGTGGCCACAAGGTCGCCTTCCCCCCAAACCACCTGGAACTTCCAAGTCAGTTTCCCAGAGGACATGGGGCCTGAAACTGCATTTTTAACAAAGTATCCACATGCCTCTCTTACCCAGAATCTGTGAGCTGAGAGCAAGGGCCCTGGACCTGGCCATCCCTCTGTGAGGAACAGTCCCAGGGTTTGAGGGCCCTCGGTCTTGGGACCCTGCCCCTCTCAGGAGGCTCTTCTGGCTTATTTGGAGCACCTCGGTTACAAGGGGCTCATTGGAAGGCCCCGGGAGGAGGGAGGCAGGCGCCCGGCGGCGGCCACACAGCCAGCTGGGGGCTGGAGACTAGGGGTGGGGGCCTGGAAGGACTGTCGCCAGTAGCTGTGGAGATCCAACACCACAGCTGTGGCTCCAGTACCCCAACCCCTGGGACTCCAGCTTTGGTGACTTCCTACGCAAGCTCACTTTGGGCCAGAAGACTTACAGCCTAGGGAATCTGAGATGTATCTAATACATTATTATTATTACTCCGTGTTGGGAAGAGCGGCTGTCTGGTTTCTAGAGCCATGACCAGTGGTCTCAGTTTTTGTTTTGTTTTGTTGGTTTTTTTTTTTACTGAAGTATGGTTGACACACAATGTTCTATTAGTTTCGGGTGTACAACAGAGCGATGCCACAATTCTATACATTAGTGCATGCTTGCCATCTATCACCACACAATGTTATTACAATAGGACTGACTTTTTATTAACCCCCATAACCCCCAAAGCACTTAACTTCCCTCTGTGGGGCAGAGTTACATGGTTAAAGAAACATTCTTACTTGGGGATGAACAGTGTACATTAATTTATAGGATTTGATGGATTTTATAGGATTTGATGGATAGATAGGATTTTATAGGATTTGGATCTCTGAGCTTCAGGCTAAGAGAGGCACCTGAACATTGATTACAAATTCAGCATCAGGGGCCCTGCCTCTGAGGTCCTGCTGCAGATCTGAGGAAGACCCTGGAAGTCTGCGCTTGAAGAAGCCTCCAGGTGATTCTGTGAAGGTGGCTGCTGACCTCACTTGGAGGCTTGCATGAGATTTAAAGTAGATTAAATTCACAGAAGTGCTCAGAATGGTACTTCATATATCACAAAATGCCAGATAAAACTTACCATCACTCTCCTCCATTCTGGGCTAGATGCGGGGGATATAGCCGTGAGCCAGATAAACGTGTTGCCTGCCGTCCAGACGTTGAGGATAAAGTGATGTGAAGAGCTGTGGGGTCAGGCGTTTTGCCAAAGCCTAGTTTATAACTGGAGAAGCTTTTCTGGGCCACAACCAGGAGCTCCCTAACTTTACCTGAGGTGACCATCTTGGCTCTAGAATTCGTACAAAGCAAGATCCTAAGTGTCAATCTTGTCGGAAGGTGGGTAGGAGAGGTGTCTTAATTCTTGTTTTCATGGCTCTATGCAGAAGATTGAAAACGAGATGTCAGTTTCTCATCAAACACCGGCAATGGAAGGAGAGTCTGGTTCCCACATCTCGAGAGGAGGAGACCAGACAGGAAGATGCTAATCTACGGGGCATGGCACTGGGTCCTTTCACAGAAACCACATTACGTGATCCTCATGGCGACCTTGTCAAACGGGCTATATCACTGCATCTTTTTTTTTCTTTGAAGATTTTATTTATTTATTTGAGAGAGAGTGAGAGAGAGCACAAGTTGGGGGGTGGCGGGCAGAGGGAGAGGGAGAAACAGACTCCCCACTGAGCAGGAAGCCCAATACAGGGCTCGATCCCAGGACCCTGGGATCATGACCTGAGCCGAAGGCAGATGCTTAACCAACTGAGGCACGCAGGCACCCCTTACTGTATCTTTATATGTGAGAAAGCCAAGTCTTAGAGAGGGTGCCCTAAGCCTAGGTTTCCACAGCTAGGGAAATGGCAGCTAAGCCCAACTCCAAAACTGCTGTTCTTCCTGCACAAAATAGTAATCTATTAGTACATCTCATGAGCCAACTTGGATGCTCCAAGCTCTAAGTCTTCCTGCCCTCAGCTACTCTGGTTACCATCGTGCCAGGTGGTCCCTTGCTTGAGGCTGACATCCCACATCTATGACTTCCTACAGCACTCCTAGACCTGGTGGGAGAGCCACGCCACAGGACATGGGGGAGGACTCCTCAGCAGTCATTCCAGGGGCCAGGAGACGCAACCCAACAGTGTGGGGCATTTAACTCCACAGGGGATGAACTTGGGTCAGCAAGGGATTGAGAGTCAGGAAGGACCCAGGAGATAAAGGCCCCCTCCATGCCCCCTGCTCTTGTCCAACAGACATCTCATGGGGCCAGCTGACACGTGGGTCTCCTCTGAAGCCTTGGCCGGCATGCTAGCATGCTGCCTCACCCTCCCCGCCTCACCCCGGCTGCCCCAAGGGTGCATTTCCTGTCAAAGCATGAACATTTAGGCTTTTCTTCATGTTCTGTTTTCCAGGGAACCCAGGCTAAGATTCAAAAGGAGCAACGTTCAGATCGAATTCTCTCATTTAATCCTTATGACACCCACATACTGTTACCACAGTGATACAAATACAGTAGCGTGTGTTGAAAGTCCCAAAGCTTTGGGAGCAGTGCCACCCACGTACCTGCCTCCAGATCCCGCACTTGGGACCCTGCACCAGGGAGTGGATGTTCCTGACAGCCCCCCGCACCCACCTGGTCCTGCGTGTGCCTCACCTCTGCTTCGTATTTTCCGCGGAAGGGAATGCTAGATGAGCGCCCTTAGCCATTCTCTCCAGCTTATTAAAGAATCAAATTGTAAGCGGTTCCCACTGTACCCCCAGCCTCCCTTGCAGCTAGGTACAGCCACGTGCCTAAGTGCTGGGAGCAGTCCCCGAAGAAGAATTAACGTGAACGGTTTCCAGAAGTTGCCCTCAGAGGGAGGGAGACTCCCTCTTCTCCCAAAGCCGGAATGCAGACATGGTCGTTGGACTTAGAACAGCTCACACTATAAGAAGGAAGTGTGTGGAGAGCGACCGTGCACAGAGATGAAGGGAGCCTTGATGCCCATCCCCATGGCCACCATGCGGGGCCAGGACTGCCCTGCTCAGCCTGGGATGTAAAAGAAATAAACTTTGAGTTTGTTTGTCTGCTCTTCTCTCAATCTTTGCCTCCATACCCAAACTTACATCCCAATCTACTTTCCAGTAGGTAGTATGGCACGGCTGGATGGAAGCAGGCCTCTGGGTTAGATAGATCTGAGTTCGAATCCTGACTCTACCCAGGAGGATGGCTCTGATTCTTGTGTTCATCTTCTTTGACAGCCCCTTTGTAGACCTACTTAAGAGACAATCATTCATATATCACATGTCTTCAGCATGACCTGGGCTCCGTGGCTGAGCCCAAGGACTCAGACCGTTGGGTCAAACTCCAGATCCGTATGTTCCAACTGTATTACCTCGGACAGGCTGCTCAACTTCTCTGTGCTTCCATTTCTTCATACGTAGATGAGGATGCTAATACTGGAGTTAAAGTTAAGGAAGATCACAGTCACCCACTATGAATGCGGAGCAGACCGAGTTTCCTAAGACTTAAAAATTCTTGGCATAGAACTTGGTATTTGATAAGCATTCAATCAGTGTTAGCTGTTGCTGCTGTTGAGGCTGCTGCTGGTGATTATATTATTATCATCATCATTCCTATGTTGAGCACAAAGCCTGGTGCATAAGAGGCATCAGTAAATGTTGTCAAAAGGATTGAATGAATGAAGATCTAAGCCATATTCTGTGGAGTGGAAGAAGCCGCAAAAATGAACCAAACAATCAAGGTGAGATGTTTCACCCCAGGCAAGATCAGTACCTATCAGTGTCCCTCAAAAAATGTGGCTCCTCAGTCCACAGACCTTCACAAGCATCCCTCAAGCTTGAAATAAGGGGGTTCGGTGTTGTTTATGCCAAACCAAAGCCTAGGCTATGATTCCATATGGAGCTCCCCAAATAATGAGCTCCCATACAGCCCTGGAGGACTGTTCATAAAAATGCAAACATCTGGGCCACTTCTACTCCGGGTGTTGACTTGTACTAGTTGGTGAAGCCATAGGAGTCTAAGATTGTTGTCATTCCAAAAATGGTGAGTGTAATTCTCACCAGGGAGGCCTTGGTTAGCGCGGCCCCAGCGAAGCACGGGGGCCAACTGCACACAGAATTCCTCCTCAGGGCTGCCCAGAATGAGCACCTGCCCTCCACTGGGCCGAAGGTGCCCTCTGCTTAGGAGAGGGGACCCAACCAGCTGCAGAGTATGGAGTCTGACTCCCTGGGTTTGCAGTTCACATTCTGGCTCCATGACCAGTTATGTGGTCAAGTTTCTCTCTCTGAAACTCGATTTCCTCTTCTGTCAGATATAGCAATCCGATCTACCTCACAGAGGGCTGTAAGGAATAAATGAAACCGTTCATGTCAAAAGTTTACAATAGCGCCTGGCACGTAGTTAGGCCACAATAAATGTTGGCTATGATTCTTGCGCTCTTTATTTTCTGGCTGGGGCCCACCAGCAGGACGCGGTAGTCTGTGCTGCTGCTTGAGCTTGGCCCTCCTTCCTGCCCTGCCCTCCCTCCAGCCCAACGACCCTGCGGACTCTTCACCAGACAGGGCCTCCCACCCCACTACCCTGGCAACCGCTGCTGCTGGGAACACCTTTCCAGGTCTCACCCCACGTCCAGTATGCCCCGAGATGTTTTTAAATTAAAAGTGAAGGGAGGGGCACCTGGGTGGCTCAGTGAGTTAAAGCCTCTGCCTTCAGCTCAGGTCATGATCCCAGGGTCCTGGGATCGAGCCCCGCATCGGGCTCTCTGCTCAGCAGGGAGCCTGCTTCCCCCTCTCTCTCTCTCTCTCTCTCTGCCTCTCTGCCTACTTGTGATCTCTCTCTGTCAAATAAATAAAATCTTAAAAAAAAAAGTGAAGGGAAAAGAAATCTTTCCAAGTCTTTTATAAATTAAACTTAAAGTAACAGTACAGCTGAGGCCAGCTGGGTGGGCTTTGCTTTTCCCTTCTTTCAATTCTTTCCCCTCAGAGAGATGAGGGCGGGTATTTCTGGGGGAGGGTACTTTGCCACATGATCCTTCTATGAGGGTGCTGGCAGGCAGGTGTAGAGGGCCCCGGGGGCACTGCCAGGCACTAGCTCCTGCACTCTGCTTGGCAATGGTTCTAGACAAGTTGTCGAAGCTCCACCAGGAGGCTCAGGAAGAGTACCCCTCCCTTCAGCAGGCTCTCGGGACTGCATAAGGCAGGGAAATACTGCCACCTGTTGATCATTCAGAAACCTTGTTTGAGCACCAACCAGTTTCCATGCGCATGCACTTTGTAAAAATTAATCCAGCATTTTTACTACTGCTGAATACTTAGAAAATTCGGTATCTTACATTCTTGCTCCATGTGTCCATTTTTGCACAAATAACTCACGAATAGAGTTAAAAGTCACCTTTCAATCCCAGTTCCCTATTGGAAAAGTCACCTCTGAATAAGCAGGTGCCCACTTCATATACATTTATGAAAGTTATATAGGGTCAGAGGAGTAAAGGAGTCTCAAGATTCAAGTTCAAGAGTTCTGGGCTCTGTTTTTGGATGACTACTGCTAGCTGTGGGGCTGGCCATGCCCCTTCCCCTGACAGGCCCTCTGGAAAGTGAGGAAAGTGGGGACTTCCAGCTCCAATCCTAAAGGCTCTGCGTACCTAGTAACACCTAATGTGATAAGACATTTCAAGTGAATTTTAGGAAAATTATACTGAAGGAGTTCTACTTTAAGAAAATTAGTAGACAGGCTCTCTTTGAGGCCTCTGCAGGGTATTGTTACGAGACTGCAACAGTTCACTGGGCCTGTAGAAAAGAGGGGTCTCAAATCAAGAGGGTGACTGGGGAATGACTATACATTCATTTTCCCCACATTTATTGGAACGATTCCCTCCCATCTTTTCCAACAGAAGGTGAGGTGTCCTCAAACCACCATTGGTTGCTGCTGCCTCTAGGAGCCCAGATCTGCCCCGACAGCACACACACACACACACACACACACACACACACACACCAAGTGAAGGAACTGGGGCTTCCCCATGTGAAGAACCCCTGGGGCCAGAGAGCCCAGCAAAGCTTGTGAGCGCTGACTGGCAGCAAGCAGCAGCCCGCCCTACAGCCCCAGCCTCCTGGGTCTGTGGCTCTGGAGTTCTGAAGGTTTGCAGCACCTGGAAAAACAGGGCCTTGCAAGTTGCGCAGTCAGCTACAGAAATGGAAGAGCAAAGGGTGCCCCGAGGTACCTGTACAGCCCTGATTTGTTACATCTTAAACTAAAAATGTGACTACACATTTGCTAAAATAGGAAAATCAGTTGCAAATTACAGCAATCAAAAAAGAATGTTTTATTGTAAAATTTTTGAAATACTGCTTATACTCATTAAGCACATGAGTTATGTCTAAAACGTGTTCACTTATTTCGTCTCACTCGTTCTTGGATATCCGGCCTCAGAATCAGGCTTAGTTACTCCATGCCTTGGACCTGGGTGGTTAGAAGACCTGGTCAGCCTCGCCTGCCACCAGCAAATCTCTTCTTTCCGCAAAGGCCTCCTTGGCGATGACTTGAGAATCTGAGGCATATTCTCCCCGAAGAAGAGGCCCATTTTATAGTTTCAAGTTTGCCCTTGCTAAGGGCAAAAGGCAATCTTAGCCTGAGGCCCCCCTGCCCCCCAACCCCACCATAGGGTAGAACTACCCTATGCTATGGAGCATTGAATAGTATCCATGGCATAAAACTTACTATTTTAATACTCTGCAGAGATTAACACCAAGTTGTTTTTCCCATACACAGAGCCCTGAGGTTGGGGGGTCTCTCCTGGTCTGCTAGCTGCAGAAACAATAGGAAGGGGAGGCATCACTTATTTATGGAAGATCAGGAGAGTAAGAGAAAAGTCTGGGAAGGAGCACCAGAGAAGCAAGGAAAGATGATTTGGGGCGAGGAGGCTGTAAAGGGAGCCCACGGGCGAGGTGCGGGTATATATTTGAGGGGACACAATCCATCTCCAACTGAAGTCACCCACCAGGGTGAGCGTTCTTAGAAAAGCAGGCTGAGCCCCGGGTGCACCAATGGACAGCAGTGTCCCCGTGGAGGGCTGAGCCCTCCAGCACCCATCCGACCGCCTGCGGCTGGAGAGAGCCACCACTCCAGGGAAAGAAGGTGCAGAGGGTCCCAGGGAGTCTGTGAAAAGATGACCATCAACCCCGACCAGACCAGGGGGCGGCAGCAGCCAATGGTGCACTTTGCTCTGGTCTTCCGCTTGCCCTTGAGGCTTAGTGGGAGACAGCTCTCCTCCCAAAAAGAGATGTGAGGAAGTGAAAGTATGTTTTCACCCCCCTGTTCAGTTTCCTTCTTCCTCCATAATCCTCACTTCCTGTCCCCATTCGCCCAGCTGCCAGCCGCCTTCCAACTAATCCGCACATCCAAGAGGAGAGGCCCATCTGCTTCAACTAAGAATTCCCTACAAAGCAATTTGCATTTTATTAATGGGCCGAGAGAGACAGAGAAGCCTTCAAGAAATCAGCAGTCAGCGCAGGCCTGTGGGGGCAAAGGTCCAGTGGCCTCCTTGGCAGGGAGGGAGGCCGGAAGTCTGGAGAAAAGCCAGGCTCAGGTGATGGAAAACCAGAAGCCCAGTACACTGGTGTCTGCCACATAGAGGGTGGGGACCTTCTTTGGAGGACAAAACAGGAGATAATGAGTTTCCATTTCAACACAAAGTATATATGGATGCAGAAAAAAGCCGCAGATGACAATTAATTATTTGAAATGATATACCATCCTGGAATGCGCTATTCTATCGTCATCTGACTTGGTGACTTTGTTTTCTTTTCCTCTTAGATGCTCCATATTTTATAGATTTTTTTTTAATTAAACAGAACAGCATAGAATTTCGCTTTTAGAATTATCCTTTAAACTTTGTTGTACGAGATATCCTGAGGCGTTGAGAGAACAATTTCGAAATAATAGTAGTTTTGTTTTTTTGTAATGTTTGCACAAAGCAAATTCATCAAAATTGACTTGGTTAAACAGAAACTTGAGCAGCAACGTGTTTATTGAAATGACCTCTACCCAGCTGTTTGTATGAATTCTACATACTTTCGCTTTATTCATTCATTTTTTAAAAGTTTATTCCCTTATCTTCATACCCCACACCCAGTCTTCTTTGATCACATTCACGTGGGCAAACAAGGCAGTATTTTTCCTGTACGTATTTTTGGAAATCTGCGTTCTTCTAAAGCGTTCTGAAGCTCGCTGTCTTTGTGACTTTTTTCCCTGGGCATTGTGTTTTCGCGGTCCAGCTAGGCTACCTTCTCAGTAGCCAGGTGGCAAAGGATCCAGGCAGAGCATCCTCTCATTCAGCACTGTCTTCCTTATCAGGAAGTTTCCAACTCGATGCCCCCACAAACTATTCTGTGAAGAGCAATCTCCTTAAGGATCCGGGGAGAGTTCCTCTGCCTAACGCTCAGGACAGAATTGATGGGTCATCGAGAGATGCATTTGCCACATTTTTCTAAGTAGGACCAGAAAACTTACGGCTCTTTCCAGAAGGATTTGAATGAATCATTCCTTCCCTTGAGTGGCACCTAAGGGTTCCTACATCCTTACAAATACCTGGCGTTATCTAACTTCATATTTTTGCCAGGCTCATGAGTAGAAATTAACATCTCATTGTTGCTTCAATTTCCGTTGTCTGATTGCTGATTATCTGAAGGATCTCTTCACCTGCGTTACACAGGGTTGTGCAATTAGCTGCTGGGGTAGGTAGAAATGGCAGACCCTATCCTTTGTTCCTTTTTTCTATTAGGGCTTTGTCATTTTATTCTTTATTTGCAGGAAGTTCTTGTGTGCCTAGGTCCCAGCTCCTTTGTTTGCTTGTTGTTTCTTTTGTTTTGTAATGTGATTTGTGCTTTCAAAGTTTTGTTGAATAATTCTTTCCCTGTTTCTGGGTCACTGAAGTAACTCTTGTATTTTCTTGAATTAACTCTGTACTTTTATCTTTTCTATTTTGGGTTTTAGTTCCTCTCCAGTCCCCTGGTGATGTGGTGTCCAGTAGGTGTCCAGTTGTGTTTTTCTCTATATAGTGAATCAGATTTCCCCTTTGTGCTAAACACTCCCCCACTGGCCTATGGTGTCACCTGTATACTGTTAGTTCACACACACGCGTGGATTTGCCTCTGAGCTCTCCCGTTGATCCATCTGTCTGTTCTTACTCCAAAACCACACTTAAAACAAGTAATAATGGCTTGGTAGTGTGTCAGAATCTACGAAGATTAGCCCCCTCCCTGTCTTCACTCTTCTTTTTTAAGGCAGATTAGTCATGAATCTTTATTCTTTCATATAAATGTTAGAGTAAATTAACCAAGTTCCTTAAAAAAAATCCAACTTGAATATAGATTAAAATCACATTTGATTTATAGCTTTGAGGAATAATTGACCTCTTGATAGTATCTTATCATGCTGTCCAAGAGTTAGACTCTCTCGTCTTTCACTGACATATTTTAGGGTGTTCATAGCAGTTTAAAAGTTTTCTCCTCAGAATTATTATATAGTCTTGATCAAGTGAATTTCTGGATAATTTATAGTTTTTTTTGTTTTTATTATAAATTACCTTAATTCTGATTATATAATGTAAAAGATAATATTTACGGGTCGATCTTAGCCAGCACATTGCTAAATGTATTACTGTTCATAATTTATAATTCCTGTTGCTTTTTCTAGAAAGACTATTGAAAATAAAAGACTACTGAAAACATTGAAAGTTTCAACTCTTCCCTTTCAATCTTTACACATATTTTTTCCCAATTTACACAATTCTTTACACATATTGTTTCAAATATTATCCAGGACCTCTAATCGTCTACAAGATAGTATTAAGGGGTATCTGTAATAGTAGGAGTAGAGTTTATTAGTATGTAAAGAGCATTATTGTTCTGATCTCTATCTTAAAGGAAGCATAGCTAAACTTTTCCTGTTAGGTGTAAGTGTGTATCTGCTAGAAGATGTTGGTACATAAGCTTTATTGACTTAAGAAATTCCTTTCTATTCCTAACTTGATAAGAGTTTTTATCATAAATAGGTATTAATCCTTTCCGAAAGCTTTTTCTGCAAAGATTAAGATAATTATATAATTCTCCTTTATATGTGTAGAATGTGGGGAATTACATTGATTAATTTTCTGATGCTGAGCCATCCTTTCATATCTGGGATAATCCTCACTTGGTTTTAATGTATTATTTTTTTTTAAGTTTTTATTTATTTGTCAGAGAAAGAGAGAGAGAGCACAAGCATGGGGAACAGCAGAGGCAGATGGAGAAGCGGGCTCCCTGCTCAGCAGGGAGCCTGACATGGGGCTCTATCCCAGGACCCTGAGATCATGACCTGAGGCAAAGGCAGACAGTTAACCGACTGAGCCACCCAGGTGTCCCTTGATGTACTATTTTTTTAAATAAATTATGTATTCAGCCAGTATTTTACTCTCTGCTTATATATCTACATTCATAAATAAAACGAATCTAGAATTTTCTTTATCTTTCTTTGAAATCAAAGTGATACTAGATCCATAAAATGACCCGGGCAGCTTTTGTTCTTCCTCTTTATTGGTACAACCCGTACAACTGCACAAGATAAAGAGTATCTATTCCTTGAAATCTTGGTGAAATTCACCTGTAAGTCTGTCTGAGCCCGGGATATAGGGAGAGGTAGGTCTTTGGCCTCCTTTTCAATTTGTTCCATGCTTATTGCTCTAGTTCAAGCTCTCTCTTCTAGACCAACTTTAACATTTTGTATATTTTTCTATGAATTCATTTCTTTCATCCTGGCTTTCAAATTTAGTGGCAGATAGTTGTGCACATGTCTTTCCAGTCCCCTTTCATCTTTCTGTTCTTTCCCTAATTCTTTCCCTCTTCTTATTCTGTATTTTTAAATTACTTCTACTCTTTTTTTCCTTAATCAGTCTTGCCAGGGATCTGTCTTGTTAATTACTGAAAACATGTTTTGTTATCCTGTCAATTGCTGTTTGTGTTTTAGTACTTTATTGATTTCTGCCCTTATAAATATTTCCTTCTTTCTTGTTTGCTCTGTTGCTCTTCCCCAAATTCTCTTATTGATTGCTTACTTCATTTGTTATTCACATTCCTGTTTCCTGATAAATGTATAGAAAGCTGTAAATTGTCCTGAAACCTTCAGCCGGTGCCCACAGTTCTGATGTACGGCATTCACTGTAGCTCTGCTCTTCTTTAAATTCCTTTATGATTTTCTCTGTATCTCAAAGGTTGCTCAGTAGCAAATTATGTTGTTTCCTAACAAAAGGACTTGTTTGGTTCTGTGTTTCTTATTCATTTCTAAATGTATTCAGTTTCAATTTGTGCTAGAACACGATCTGTTTTTGTAAACGTTCCAATATGGTTGAAAAGAAATCTTTGTTTTAATCTTCATTTTGTTTTACTGTTAGGTCATGGATAGCTCTACTTTTTTTTTTTTTTTAAGTAGGATTATCTATTTCTCTCTGCCATTCTTTCTGTTGGACTATTTCTGAAGCTTTCTAAATAGTATATAAATATTTACAATGGGTATATCTTTTCTTCCTTTATTTTTTATGCACATATAATGTCAATCATTTGTGTCTTGTGATATTTTTTGCCTTCAGTTCTCATTTTGTAAGATATTAATATTGCTGTCCCAATTTTCTTTTTGTTCATGATTGCCTGGTCTATATTTTTATCTACTTTTATTGTCAATTTTCTATATATTTGTCACATGTGTGTCTTTTACAGACAATATATTGTATCATATTTTATTTGTGTTTGAATCTACTCCGAGAGCCTCTGTCTTTGGTGAGTTTAACCTTTTTGCTGCCACACTAGGATTTAGTTCCACTATCTTATTTATTTTTATTATTTTTTATAGTCACCCTGGTATACATTATATGCCTGGAATTTATTTTTCTTACAACCAAGGTTTGTACTTTTGACCACTTTCGTCCATTTCACCACCAACCCCACGCCTCTCCTCTGGCAACCACCAGTCTGTTCTCTGTATCTGTGAGTTCGGGTGGGTTTTTTTGTTTTTGTTTTTGTTTTTGTTTTTGCTTTGTTTTGTTTTAAGATCCTACATATGACTGAGATCATACGGTACTCATTTTTTCCCATCTGACTTACTTCACTAAGGGTTGCGCCCTGCAGGTCCATCCATGTTGTCTACTTGCTTTCCATTTGTTCTACTTGCTTTCTCTTTCCTTCTTTGCTCTGTTCCTAAATTCCGCTGACTATTCCAAGTTTTCTTCTGTAAGACTGAGATGATACGCTCCAATTTCGTCCTTATGGTGGTTTTCCTTAAGCCCCATACTCCTGTATCCCTCTCTCCTCCTAAATGCGTGGCTCTCTCTTACCTCCCCACTTCCTTTACTAGATCTCACATCCTCTTTTATGCTCCCTCTCACTCTGCCCCCTCTGTAATGTGGGTAGAATTTTATTTCTGGGTTATGACGTGAGAAGGTTCTTTCCCTTCTGACCAAATACATAGTGTTTTTTCCAACACCACTTCTTCAACTCTCTTTTAACACCAACTTCAGCCTTAAAATTCTGAAACTAACTACCCAGAGTTAGTCAGATTCCACAAGGTTCAAGTGCCTTGCCCTCCAGGACACCCTCCCTTCAGATGCCAGTCACAAGTATTGGGTTCCTGGGTCACCCACGTTTCCGTCCAACTTGGCTATAGAGTCAAGGCTTTTCACAACCCCCCGCCCAACCCCAGGTTGGATGAAGAAGGCGCACAGGGCAGTGTCTTGAGCCCTGGAGCCTCTGTCCATATGGGGCTGGAGTTGACCACCCTCCCAGTATGTGAATGTGTTCGCCAACTTAGAATTTCCCCAAACCCCATCGTTGACAGATTTTTTAGAGAAGTTTCATTTCGTGCACATGATTGATTAAATCATTGGCCATTGGTGATTAAGTGTCTCCAGCCCCTCTCTCCTCTCAGAGTTTGGAAAGTAAGATTGAAAGTTCCAAGCTTCTAAGCAAGGCTTGCTTTTTCTGGCCATGAAGCCCCTATCCTGAAGCTCTCTAGGGGCCTGCCAGGAGTTGTCTCATTAGCACAAAAGGTGCTCTTACCACCTTAGTACAAGAGCTGTAGGAGCTCTGTGCCAGGAATTGGGGACAAAGACCAAACATCTTTCTTACATCACATTACGTAAATACATTTCCTTCCATCCTAGCTTTAAGACAATAGAAAACTTCACCAAGATACATGGTCACTCTTCTTTCCCACAACTCTCCCTCCATGGTCAGGATTTATTTCTCCTATTATTTAAATACTTCTTCCGAAAGTATTATCAATATGGGTCTTTTTGTGGCAAAACCTCTGAAGCTTTATATGCCTGAGAACATTTCTTGTGTGGCTTTACGTTTGAATGATAGAATAGGTTGACTGCATAAAATATTTTAGGATCAGAAAATGTATCTTTACTATTTCTTCAAATATTGCCTCTTCTCATTTTTATTTTCTCCATTTCTAGGACACTAACTATGTGGTTGTAGACGTTTCTCTATCTTCCATTTCTTTTAGCTTTGTTTTTTTAATACCTATTTCCTTTCTCATCTTACCGTTTTCTGTTGCATTCTGGGAGAATTTCTCAATCTGATCTTCCAACTCATTGATGGTTTTTTAGCTGTCTCAATCCTACTAGTTATCACATGTATGCTGTTCTTAATTTTACTGCTTACCTTTTTCATACCTAATATTTTCTACTTAGTTCTTTTTGGTGATATTTTTATGCTTGCTAATATCGTCCTTTATTTCTTTAAGTGTATTTATAGTGCTTGTTTTAAATTCTTGGCGCATCTGTTCAAATACTTCTGCTCAGTGGCATACATCGTGCAGTTTATTTATTTATTTAATTAGCCACTGAATTTTCCAGTCACTTTGGCTCATGAGGTTCTCTTCCTCTCCTCTCCCCTACTTATTTCACCAGTTAATAATTCCTCTATTTTATTGAGCTTTTCTCGGTCTCCTCACTGTGCTGCCTCTGGTTCCCTCCACTTAAGAGTTCAAGACACCTGGGACACCTGGGTGGCTCAGTTGGTTAAGCAGCTGCTTCGGCTCAGGTCATGATCCCAGCGTCCTGGGATTGAGTCCCACATCGGGCTCCTTGCTTGGCAGGGAGCCTGCTCCTTCCTCTGCTTCTGCCTGCCACTCTGTCTGCTTGTGCTTGCTTGCTTTCTCTCCCTCTCTCTGACAAATAAATAAATTTTTTAAAAAAATCTCTAAAAAAAAAAAAAAAAAAGAGTTCAAGACACCCTTCCCAGGGGCTTGTTGGGAGTTTTGTTTGTTTGTTTCTTTTGTTGTTTTTGGGTTTGTTTTTTTGTTGTTGTTGTTTTCCCAAATGCACATTTTCTTCTCCCTTCTGTGTTTCTTCAGTACTGACTGGCAAGTGGCCTGATCTAGTCTTCCATCTTGGTAGCAATCTAATAAAGTAAGTATTTAATAAATGTCTGTAGTTGATTAGCAAAGCTATCAGAGAAGCATGTCTTTCTGTCCAGGGTTTTGTTTTTGTTTGTTTTAGACGGGAAAAGGTTTTCAACTGGCTATAAGGGTTAGGTATATCCCTGGGGGAGTAGGAAGGAGAAATAAATGGATTTCTCGTTGTGTGCCCACTAAGGGCTGGGCACTTGCTAGATGCTAAATATGTGTGTGGGTATGAAATCTACTCCACAAAGTTTGTTTCATTTCTTTATTTCTCTAAATCAGATAACCAGCTTGGGCCTCCACCCACCTGGCTAGTGGGGGAAAAAAATCTATCTCAGGGATGAAGGGAGCTTTCCCTCCCTAGAGTCATGCAGAAGTCCCAGAAGAATGAGAATTTAGTCAGCTTAGAATGTTCTGGAAAGGGCATCTACTTTTCAGTTCCTACTGGCTTCTCTTGGAGGATGCTGGGGAGTCTTTGGACAGAGGCTGTTTGCTGCTTCTCTGCCAGGCGTCATCCCTGAGGGTTTCCTCTGAGATTTCCAAAGCAACAGCTGGAAATGTACAACCTCCCTCCTCTCAAATGCACACCACACCTGCTTCTTCAATAGAAGTGGAGAAGACCGACCCTCACAAACCAGGATCCACGTCCTCTGATCTTTTCTCAGTTGTAGGGGATTTTTCTCTTCCCATCCCTTTAAAATCAAGACCATTCCCATCTCTTTATCTCCAAACACACCTCCATCTTCTCTGGGCTGGGACCATCCAGCCTGCTCCCCCTAAATGAATTCGAAATACGAAAACTTTTCCTCTCCCCTGCGGGGTGTTGAGTTTAAGGATGACAGTCCAGAACTTTAATAACATTATGCCACTTTTTCTAAGGACAAGACTGGGAAAAGATGAACTAGGTAAGTTTCGTTTATTTGTTTATTTTTAATTCCGACCTTACTCTATAGATGTTATGTCATTTCATTTCCTCCAACACCTTGTATAGTTGCTGCCTTTCTTCGCTGCCCAGATCCTCCCCAGCTGCTGGAGTTGGGGGAGGGGTGTTTGAGTCACTTTCCTTACCCTCTCCCCAGGGATGGCCAGCATCCAGTGGCTGCTTGATGAGGCACCAAGGACTGGTCCCTCTTGACTCAAGGCGGCACAGGTCTGAAAGGCTGTTTGGAGCTCCCTGTGAAGCTGGCAGAGGCATTGTCCCAACTTCTCCTGCTGCCCAGTCCTGCTTTCTTCCCTTCCCCTACATGTGTTGGCCCCCCAAGGCCCTTCTTCCTGCACATGGATCTCTGCCTCAAAGTCTGTCTCCCACGACTAGAACGAAGAGATAGATATCATGCCTTCACACTTTACAGTGTGGAAACTGAGGCTCGGGGAACTTAAGTACTTGGTCAAAGGGGAAAATTGAGACGTGCCTATAAAATCTGTCTGACTCTCAGACCTTTGGACACAGTTTTGGTCTGAGGGATTCCTGCCCTCACTAGGGCAGGAATGTGGAGTAAAGAATATTCATTCAACTGTTGGTTCCCAGATCCTCCCTACCTGGCACCATGTCCCCAAGATATAATCACATAACTCACACACACACACTCACACACACACACTTCTTTGCACACTTCTTTGCACTACCAACTCTTCCATGTCAAAAATTCCCAAAAAGGAGTGGGAACTGCAGCCTCTAACGGTTTGCCTCAAATGCCTTTGTAACTTTAGCAGCATAGTGCCTGGCCCTAGGGCTGGGAAAGGGGACCTGACTGCCTGGCATTCCCATCAGGACTGACGTGGTGCTCCCCCTGTAGAGTCCTGGGCAGGGAGAGCCACCTCCCAGGCTCTGAGAATGGCTGCTGCCCCTGTGAGGGTGTCTCCAATTCTCCTCTTGTCCTCCCCCGCTGCCCAAGAGACCAGAGCTAGGGAAGTGCTGGTTTTCCGTTTTCCAGACAGAATCAGGCGTTGATGATCATTCTTTAAGAACAAATGCCATCTGCTGTCCCCAGCTAGTGACTCTCCCGGGGCCTCGCTCTCACTCACTCACTGACTCACTTACTCTCCCCCGAATGCCCACAGCAGTGTGCTGCGTGCTGAAATCTTTTCTGAGGGTAAACATGTCTGCTCTCTGCCTAGGACTTTTTAAACAGAGGATCCTGTTGTGTTGGAGCAGAAACACCCTGAGCCCACCTGTGCTGGAGCAGAAAGGCACCCCAAGCTGGGAGGTTACCCCACTTCACCCAGAGGGCCGGCAGCACCCCCACAGCAAAACCCAGCCTCCAGAGCACCTCCAGCTGGATTTCTGACCACTAGGTCATCATGGACACAACCTGTGCCGCTTGTTTCACACAGGGGATCCGAAATTCCTGAGGGACCGTGTGTGGCTTGGCTCTGGCCTGCCCTCTGCTTTCCTGGCACAGGGAGAGCCGATGAGAGAAGACAGGGGCCTGGGAGGGGATGGGAAGACCACAGCCAGAGATGCTCCGGGGCTCTTAGAGCCACTGGACAGAGGTTCGGGGCCAGGCCCCACATGCCAGCCAACCCCACATGCAGCTTTGAGCAGCGGCCTTTTCCATTGAGCATTGAAGGGACAGCTCTTCCCCCCCCCCCCAAATGTTTTATTAAAATACTGGAAAGAAAGTTGAATAAATCACCTGAAATACTTAGAAGAGTTATGCCATTTTGGTAGCAGAAAGGACATTAGCAGCATCGGAGGCCCAGCAGCTTGTAGGGGGGCCTGGCCTCAGCAGGTGTTGGTCCGCTCCTCCTCTTGGGGGAGCAGCTGTGGTCCCTGCACCCCAAATCTGTGCACTTCCCCTGCTCGGCGCTCCTCCCACTTCCTGGACACCCACATGGCCCTCAGTCGCTCCGCAGGGTACTTCTGGAGTCGCCACCCAGAGCCAAGCTCCACATTGGACCTGGGAACAGGACGGCAAGGGGAAAAATAAATTTCAAATCCATTACAGAACTTACCAAGTCTAGGGAGGAAAAGCAACACTAAACACAAAACTTAGACAAATAGAAGTAAAGCTATCATAGTACCAAGTGCAGAGAAAAGAACTTGCGTGGTACCGGGAAAATACGACGTGAGCTAGTCAGGCTTGCCTAGGGGGTGGTGGCTGGGCTGACCAAAGGAGGAGCAGACAAAGCGGGAATGGCCAGTCTAGGCAGAGGGGGACAGCAGTGACAAGAGGGAGTGTGAGTCTGTAAGGACAGAAAGATGACCCTGAGTGGTAGGAGGGGTGTGCTGTGAGCCTGGGGAGGGTCCCGATTGGCCAGAAAAATGCAAAGTCCTTAACATCTGTGAACCAGTGCTGTGAAATAATCAGATTTGCATTTTAAAAATCAGGATTTTAAAGAGGGCACGTGTTGCGATGAGCACCGGGTGTTAGGCGCAACTAAGGAATCGTTGAAAAACACTACATCAAAAACTAATGATGCGCTGTATGTTGACTAATTGAACATAATAATAATTTTTAAAAAATCAGGATTCGCTGCAGCAAAGAACAAAGTACGAAATGATGGTGTAGACCCATTAGGAGTTACCGCTTGGACCAGAGTGATGACACAGATGGACAGGAGGGAACAGGTTTTAGAGTCTGATGAAGGGTCAGCGAGACTTGGCAGTAGGTTCCATGAGGAGGAGAGGGAGAGGGAATGCCAAACAGGACCCATGGGTTTTGGTTTCATAACTGGTTGTGTAGTAAGAAGAGGATCATATCTGGTGGTGAGAGACAGTGAATGCATTTCAGACTTGAGTTTGACGGTGCTTAGAGACACCCAAGTTGTATGGTCCAAGAGGCAGCTGGATACCTGGGGCAGGGGATCTAGGCGAGGCATCTAATTTGTGGCAGGTGTGGTTTCCAAAGCCCCAGGCTCGGACATGCTCTCCCAGGGAGCAGTTACAGAACAGGAGGAGGGAGAGGGCTGTGGATGATGGAGCGACTCTAACAGTATGACCCTGCAGGGCTCAAGGGGAGCTTCTAGAGAAGCAGGAGACAAAGCCAGAGAACGTCAGGTCATAGAATCCCATCGGAAAGAACATGTCTCCTGAAGAGGAGGACTCTTTCTGGTCCCAGTGGAGTAACAGGGACCGGTCGTACCCTCCTGCGTGTGTCGTCTAAAATGACAAGGCACACGCAACACTGGTTTTCAGACTTTGAAAAACGGAAAGCACAAGAAAGCCACACAGTCCACTGGCTGGAGAGAGTTTCCAGGCTGCTGGGCAGTGGGGGAAACCTAGGCAGAGTCTGATGGCTTTCCTGTTCTGGGAGACAGAAGTGAGAGTTTGGGGAGACCTCCTGAGTCATTCCTTTCTCTTCTTCCAGAGATCCTGAAGTGTTTTTGAAATCTGGGTCTCATGGGGTGTGTGTGTGTGTGTGTGTGTGTGTGTGGCAGGAGAGGGGGCAGACTGTTTGGAACCAGCTGTAAAGAGCCTCGTGAGCAGATAAAAATAAAGCGTGCAGCCTGGCTGGGAGAGTGATGGAGAGGCCCCGCTCTTCTCGAAAAGTCCAGGTGCAGGGGGAAAGAGGTGCAACCTTTGCAGGGGTGAGGGCTGGCTGAGAAGGGCGGACACAGCCCGTGGGGGTTCCAGGGCCTTAGTCAGAACCAGTACCTCTCCTCCACGCTGGGATTGTCCTTCCTCAGGCTTGTCTTTGGAAAACATCTCTGGAAATTCAACATCACACCTGTGTTTGCCAACTTCCCAGTAAGAAACAACCCCCAGAAGCCCACGCCCCTGGAAGAGACACAGCTACCATGTTTTTCCTCCGAAGCACTTTGCCTGTTCTAGTTCGTGCACGTTCCTTGCATGTTCTAGTTCCTGCAGTCCCCAGGTTGGCATTCCCTGCGGGCGGCCCAGCCCACATGGCAGGGACAGGGAGAGGCTTCCTGTGGGTTTTTAGGACCAACAGCTTCACATAGAGGAAGTGATCCCCAAATCAGTCTGCCAGAGGGCCTGCTCCATGGGCCTCAGAGAGCCAGGGGCTGCCATGCCACACCAAGAATCTCTAGCCAGAGAGCCAGCTCAGAGAGCAGGCCAGGGGCCTGTCCCCTCCCAGCAGCCCTTGTAGCCAGGCCAGGCAGACTGGGAAGGACGAGAAGATGGGACTAGGAGCCAGAGAGAGTCCTGCAGAGCCCTGTCACCAGGCCCGCACTGTGACCTTGAACTAACTAACCCCAGCTCTGGGTTGTGGTCTGTGCACCCACTTTCCTTGAGCTCTGGGTGAAGCGAGGTCGACACACTGCATCCCCCACTACATTAGTTTCCTGAATTTCTACTTAGAACATTGGTGTCTGTCAGATAAGAGAGGAGCTCCATTAGGCTCCAAGCGTCACAGTTTCTAGTCATTACCGTCAGGCACAAACAATGGAAAAAAACTCAACAATGGGTGTGATTTGAATCATTAACTTTTCAGAACTGCTCACAAATGAATCATTTCATCCACAATCAACTTCTATTTTATGTTATTTTTCTCCTCGAGATAGAAAATAGATAATTACGGAGAGAAGAATTGGGAAAACTTTCCACGTGCAATAATTTGTGTTCGGAAACATGGAAACAAACATTTCTCCAAATGTACGAAATGATTCCACACAAAAATCTCTTATCGTTGTAGAAAACCTTCCAGCGTGGATTTAGTGCAAGCGAGCGTAGCTGAGAAACGTCTGTGATGTAAAGCACATCGAATGTGAAATATGCGTGTCTGGGCGCGTGGGTGTACGTGTGTGCTCCTTATAATACAACCCCTGTGCTCCTCGCTCTGTGCAACCCACGCATAAGTGGGCATGAAATGCTTAATAACACTCCCCCAAGCTGCTCTACCCAAGGAGAATGTCTGAAAGAGCGACAGGAAGAAAGGAGCAGAGTCAGTGATGGCTACGCAGTGGGAAAGGACTTGGTAACTATGGCAACTTGCTTTAGAAGTTGGCCTTTCCCAGCCAAAAATCAGGTGCGCCCTGTCAGCCCTCCCACCGTCACACGGGAGGGAGGGAGAAGCCATTCAGCAAAGGCGTCGGCCAGCCACACAAAGGGCACGCCAAGGAAAGTGAACCACTTTTAAGTGCCGGCCCCACAGGGCTCTTGAAGCCGCAGACTAGGAAGAAGCATGAGGAGCGTAAGGGTGCCTGGGTGGCTCAGTCCTTAAGTGTCTGCCTTTGACTCAGGTCATGATCCTGGCGTCCTGGGGCTCTTGGCTCAGGTCATGGTCCCGGGGTCCTGGGATGGAGCCCCACATCGGGCTCCAAGCTTGGCAGGATGCCTGCCTCTCCCTCTCCCATTCCCCCTGCTTGTGTTCCCTCTCTCGCTGTGTCTCTCTCTGTCAAATAAATAAAATCTTAAAAAAAAAAAAAAAAAAAGAATGAGGAGCGTGGTTGAGGAAGTCTCAACAGAAAGACTGGGATTTGAACCCCAAACAGAGTGCAAAGTCTTCCTAATGAATACATCAGCCCAGTGGTGGCCATTCTCATGCAAACTAGGTGGGGACCCAGAGAAAGATCAGCGCCCAATCAAGAAGAGAGAAATGAGGGGACCCGGAGGGGTCAGGGAGCAGAGTCTGTCTTCCCGGATATGGTTGCGCCCATTCAAGAGGAAGGAGGGATTGGAGTTCACCCCAGGATCCCACCATTCATTAGACAGATTTTGTAGCTGTGGCAAAAATCGTATGTTCGTAAACTGCAGAGAGCTGATCCCACAGGGTGAGCTCATGTCTTCTCATTATATGCGTGATAGCTGTCATGACAAAATCTGGAGTGAAAAGAGCTCCTCAAATAGAGTTAGACCAAGTCCAGTTAGCGATCTGCCTCTGAGAGGGGGAGCATCCCTCGCATTGGAAAGGGCCCAGTGAGTGGCATCTCAGTGAGGACTCAGGCTCAGTTTACGCGTCTCATTGCAGCACCGGGCACAGGGGATCGCTGCCTCTGTCCCTTCACGTTTCCTCCAACTGACTTCCAGAGATCCCACTCTCCTGCCTCCCTCTGAGCCAGCTGAGTGCTCTTGTTCACTCCCCTTTGCGGGATCTTCCTTTTCCCCCTAACATTAGCTGACCCGGGGCTTGGAACTCCTCCTTTCTCCTCTGCCTTCACCCTGTGTGATCTCACTCGCCATCAGAGGCTCACTACACCCGTGCACTGATGACGCCTACACGGCCCTGCAGCTCTGAGACTCGAGACTGGTGTAGCCTGGCTCACCCGGTCCCGGTGGAGGGCCAGCAGGCATCACACACACAGCAGGGCCCCTACCGTCCTCCTGAAACAGACAGTGGCTCCGACATCCAAGTACGGCCCCGCTCTGAGCCCTGCTCACCCCTGCCCAGCCCCCAACACGGCTAGCCCCATCATCTCGCACCTGGATTGTGCTAAGTCTGTCCTGAGTTCTCCGCTTTCGCCTTTTTCTCTTTCCTACAGTCTATGCCCCACAAGGCACCTAGAATCTTTGAAAACCACAAATCAGCTCCCATCACCTACCTTGCTCCAATGTCTTCCAGTTCCAGTAAGAACATAGCCTGGAGATCTTACCAGGGCCTTTGGGGCCCAGGGTGCCGCGGTGTGCCCACCTCACCAGCCTTCTCTCTTTTTTTTTTTTTTTTGAAGATTTTATTTATTTATTTGACAGAGAGATCACAAGTAGGCAGAGAGAGAGGGAAGCAGGCTCCCTGCTAAGCAGAGAGCCTGATGCGGGGCTCGATCCCAGGACCCTGAGATTATGACCTGAGTTGAAGGCAGAGGCTTTAACCCACTGAGCCACCCAGGCGCCCCACCAGCCTCCTCTCTAACCACCCTCCCCTCTGCCCACTCCGCTCCCGACATGCTGGCTTTCGTTGCTACTCCAGACGTGACATCAGAGCCTCACGCTGGCTAGAACCTCTGCCCGGAACACCTGGCTTAGCTCATCCCCCCTTCTCCCGGCTTGTGCTCTCTCCTTAGACCCTCTCCGCCTCTTCTTGCTTACACCTTCAGTCCCACATTTCCTTCTGTCCCTTTATCCCTCTGTCCTTCTCTCTGCCCCACTGATGCTTGTATCATCAGAAGGGTTTCTCTCCCTCCGTAGAATGTGAGGTTCATAAAAACAGGGGCTACTTGTTGTCGCTTGCTGCCCCCCCCGCTCCCCGGGGGAAGGCAGAACACTCAGAACAGTGTCCAGTACATGGTGAATGACTGGCAGGTATTTGCAAATGAACGAATACACACGCGCATGAAGAAAACATCTGCACATCCGTGTGCTACGTCGGCTGGGACATGTCACGGTCTAGCAGTTTTTAAGCTCCCTTTGATTTTGTTGCTAAATGATCTGGCTCTGGTAACAAATGGTAAAAGTGGTAAGAGAAATTGTTCTGCCAGAGAATTGAAAACATCTGGGGTCAAGACATGGTGCCCGTGTCTCTGACAGAAGAGAGGCTTCGGAAATGTAGCTAACAGAGGAGTGTGCAGAGAAGTAGAATAGGATTTGGAGCTAGAAGAGACCTGTCCCCTTAAGGGAGACGTATGTTCCTCCCACCCTGTGTCTTACGGGCTCGCCGGCCCCATGCTTGATCACCAAGCCAGCCTCCCAGTACAGGTGCCTCCCCAAGAAGAATGCTCCTTCTAGTTGCTAAAAGAAAGAAAGAAAGAAAGAGAGAGAGAGAGAAAGGAAGAAAGAAAAAAGTTCTCTCCATATCATTGCAGAATTACAGACTACTTAATAATAGCACCATGCATTCAGCATGAACTAACGTACTTGCCATTCACTTGTTTGATCCTCGAAGCAACCCTGTGAGGTGGCACAGTTAGTAGTCCCATTTCACAGATGAGACCACCAAAGCACAGACTGGTTAAATGACTCGTCCAACGATAGGGAGCGAGTTAAGACGTGGAGCCAGGAGCCAGGATGCAGCCCGAGGCTAGATTTCAGCATCCACGCTCTTCATCACCTGCATAACCTCTCTGCTCTTAGCTGGAAGGGTTTCTCATTTTAAAGATGAAAAAGCTAAGGCAGGGTGTGTCAGTCGGTAAAGTGTCTGCCTTCAGCACAGGTCATGATCAGGTCATGATCCAGGGGTCCTGGGATAGAGCCTGTATCGGGCTCCCTGGTCAGGGGGAGTCTGCTTCCCCCTCTGTTGCTTGTTCTCTCTCTCTCTGTCCAATAAACAAATAAAATATTTTTTAAAAAGAAAGAAAAAGCCAAGGCAATGACAAGCGAGGTGACTTGGCCAAGGTCACACAGCAGGCAATGGGTGAATGGGGGTATGTCCAGGTCTATGTTTCCTGTTCTCTCTGGTCGGCTTGAAAGATCTCAGGGAGCTATTTCGGCCAGCAGGGAGGTTTTATGATGAACCAGTCCTAACTACTGTTAAGCGGTAAAACCAATAGAAGAAA
Source organism: Mellivora capensis (assembly GCA_004024625.1). Lineage (NCBI taxonomy): Eukaryota > Metazoa > Chordata > Mammalia > Carnivora > Mustelidae > Mellivora > Mellivora capensis. The sequence continues at coordinate 85,235 of PISX010004300.1, forward strand.
TTGCCTCAAGCATTTTATAAACAAGGGTAGGAGTAATTAAAGCAAGCATTCAGAACTTAATCTCAGGTTAAGTGGAAAGGAGCCTTTTGTATTTGGAATTTTTTCCTTTTTACTTCTTTCACTACAAGGTATTTTGTGATGTCTGCTTAAAAAGTACTTTTAACTGAGTTTTGCTCTGCTGTCCCCCAATAGTAAGTTTACTTTAAATCTGGGGCAGACGGTATCCTCTGTGTTCCTTAACTGTATCACTTTCAAAGACTCACCACTGTGTGTGGCCCTGATGGAGTCTTGGTGGCCGAATAGCATTGCCAGGACTTGCCCTGGTCCTTATGCCTAAACATACAAGGTGAAAGATGTGACCTTGAGCAAGTCAGACCCTTTGGGCCAGTTTCCCCATCTAACACAAGCAGACAGGCCTACATGGTTTCTTGTTCTCTGTGGGGCCTTCTGATTCTACACACAGAATAATTAACAACAGTAGTCATTTGCTTATTAGCAGGCTCTGTGCTAGGGTTTTGTGTGCATTTCTCATTAAATCCTCTCGGCATCACTATGACATAGATACAATCATTATCCCCATTGTACAGATGAAGAAACTGAGGCCTAGGCAGGTTAAGAAACTTCCCCAAGGTCACAGGCGAGCTGGGGGGGGGGGCAGAGGGAGAGGGTGAGAGAATCCTCAAGCAGATTCCCCGCTGAGCGTGGAACCCCACTCGGGATTTGATCCCATGACCCAGAGATAAGGACCTGAGCTGAAACCAAGAGTTGGAAGCTTAACTGACTGCACCCAGGCATCCCCCAAATGGTAACCTTCTCAGCACTGATCAATAACTTGCTTTTCTCCCCTTTCTCTTTTATCTCCAAAATTTAGCATAGAGGCCCTTTTTGTTTTTTGTTTGTTTTTATTTTTTTTAAATTTATTTATTTGTCAGAGAGAGAGGGAGAGAGAGCGAGCGAGCACAGGCAGACAGAGTGGCAGGCAGAGGCAGAGGGAGAAGCAGGCTCCCTGCCGAGCAAGGAGCCCGATGTGGGACTCAATCCCAGGACGCTGGGATCATGACCTGAGCCGAAGGCAGCCGCCCAACCAACTGAGCCACCCAGGCGTCCCTGTTTATTTGTTTGTTTGTTTGTTTTTAAAGGGATTGTGGGGGCACCTGGGTGGCTCAGTCATTAAGTGTCTGCTTTCAGCTCAGGTCATGATCCCAGGGTCTTGGGATTGAGCCCCGCATCAGGCTCCCTGCTCAATGGGGAGTCTGCTTCACCCTCCCCCACCGCTCCTGCTTGTGTTCCCTCTCTTGCTGTCTCTCTCTGTCAAATAAATGAATAAAATCTTAAAAAAATAAATAAGGGAATGAGAAGGATAATGACAAGGCCCACCCGGAGGATCCAGAACCTTAAAAGTTATCATAGTCCGATTTCTAGGTTCCGTGCCCCCTAGTACCTGGAGCTTGTGGCTCTCTTCCTTTCTCTTCTATACCTGAGGGTGCAGTTCTCCAAACCTTACCGTCCCTCCCCCAGCCTCCGGAGTCCCTGACACCGCTCAGCGCTTTGTTCTGTCCTTTTTTTCGTGAAAGTGCCTCTCACTAGGGAGCGGTCCTGAGCTGACAGCCACGGGGAGACAATGCTTGGGATCAGCAGGGTGCTCAGGGGTACCCTTCAGGAATCATCCATCTCAGAGCAATTTGCCATCCGCGGTCACCCGGGGCAAGCTGGCACTTAGTAACTTCAGCAAGTGACAAGAGTCTGAGCTAGGATGTTAAAAGTCGGATTGCAAGGGGAGGGGTAAGTAGAAGAAATAATGCAAAGAAAAATGCAACTTCATAACCAACTAGTTCATAGATGGAGAGAAAGGAGTGAACCGCGGTCTAAGCCTTAAGATCCAGGACTTGAAGCTCAAGCAACCAGAAGAACGGTGGGGTCAGAGTTAAACAAGACATCCTTTGTAAAAGGCTTTCAAAGCTTCATTTTTTTTCTAGGTTGAATACTAATCAAATTTCTGAGGCGGACCGGGCATGGGGAAATCTGTGGGTAATGGAGTTTTCTCCGGCCCGTCTCTGCACGTTTTCTGCCGGATTCCATGGGCTGCTCTGCCCCTCGGCTGCCTGTCCTCTAAGCCCTGCTAAAGTGATGAGCTCTATCAGGTATGGGCTGACAAAGGCAAAAGCTGTCCCCTCTCCCAGGGGAAGCTACATTTTAAAAGGAGTCTCAGGAAGAAATAAAGCGTTAATACAAAAGCAGAAGGCACCTGCAAGAGTGGAATTAATGGGTCCTAGGGTTCATTTTTTTCAGATGAGCTGGTAGTGCTAAAATCCCATGACTGGTTGATCACAAGGTTAATTCTGTTCTATTGGGATCGCTTAATTTCAAAGCTTTTCTTGCCTGACAGACTACTACTCATCACTGGAGCTTTAGTCCTGTTCTTGTGGGAGGTACAAAATCACTTTTTTTCTTTCTTTCTTTTTACAAAATTACTTTCTAACCATCCATTTATTTATTTTAAAAGAAAACAGTAGGGGCGCCTGGGTGGCTCAGTGGGTTAAGCCTCTGCCTTTGGCTCAGGTCATGATCTCAGGGTCCTGGGATCGAGCCCAGCATCAGACTCTTTGCTCAGCAGGGAGCCTGTTTCCCCCTCTCTCTCTGCCTGCCTCTCTGCCTACCTGTGATCTCTGTCTGTCAAATAAACAAAATAAAATTTTAAAATAAAATAATAAAAATAAAAGATAATAGTAGAGTTAGAATAATTCTTCCATATTTCCTGACAGTCTGTTCTGGTGGGTTTTTCCGTGGTCTGCAAGAGGTCCTCTATTACTGGGAGAATGTCATGTTTAATGTCTCATTAAAGAAGAATGAAAACTCCATCCCCACATCCAGACCTTTAGGAGAGACACATGGCTCTTCTAAAAGAGACAATTCCCCGCCTGCCCCGTTAAGTGGAATCCAATAGAACGAGATGATCTGTTATCATGAGCAAGTGCTCTCAGACCAGAGCCAGGAACTCAACAATGCGTGCAGCCAGCAGTCGCCAGTTCCAACTCAGCTGGTCTACCAGAGGTCCAGCTTGAGGAGACACTTACGGCCTCGCCTCCTCCAGGCATTGGACACTGAAAATGTTCACGCTGCATCAGTAGAGGGTAGAGCGGTGCAGAGCACGGACTCTGGAGCCAGGCTATTTGGGTTCAAAGACTTGCTCTGCCAATCACTACGTGGGTGACCTCAGCTATTGAGTTCACCTGCTGTGTCTTGGATTCTAGAAAACGGGCACCCTATTCACACCTACCCTACAGGGTGGTTGTGAACACGAAATGACATCATGTACGGAAAGCTGTTAGTGTTAGCTTTTAACGACTTTAGTGACTGAAATATTTCTTATAATTTCAGATTTTGCAGGCATTCAATTTTGCAAGGGATTTTGGTTAAAATGAGACAACAGAAAAGAAAGTGGTATCTAGCCTCTTTAATCATTTCCAATTTCCCTTGGATGTCTTATGGTCTAGTAGTGATGTTCACACGTGACAGGCCACACACTCAATGGCAAGGATGTCAGGGGACACTTTAGAGCCACCCTCCAATTCTCATTGCCCATCAGGGCCACTGAAGCCCTTTCCATATCCCTTCAATGTCACACTGTCGTCCCTGGCAGAATATCCAGTTTTGACTGAACTCAGCCAACAACTTCTCACTTCTGCTTCAAGTGAGCACCCCAACCATAGAGACAAGACCGTTCAAAGACACCGCATAGAGATATATTCCACACCCATGTCCTGAAGACGCTCTGAAGGGATGGGTCCTCTTCATCATGATGTTTTACTATTACAGTGCTGTGGAGCTATACAAATATTTATTGAATATTTATGCTTGGTGTTTTCCCTCTATGTGAAATGCCTCTCATCTAAGTGTTAATTCATGTTTGTTGATCTGTTGAAAAGTTGGGATCATCTTAAGTATTTAAATTGGTGGTTGAAAATTATTTAGAAGTATTGTCATTTAGATACTCTTTCCTCTGTGTTCTGGCATCTAACCAGGGTAACTTTTTCTAAAATACCATAGCAGAAAAAAAAAAACTCTACTCCATATATTTTTAACAGTTTCTATTTTTGTGGAGTTCAGCAGGATTCCAAGAAAGAAACATAGTGAGTTTAGTATTTTACCTTTTAGCTTAGCTAACGATTACCAAATTAAAGCCACATATAATTTAAGACAGTTCATACTGCTATTAATAAAAAATTTACTTTGATAGCATTATTTTTAGATATGAAAATGGAACATATTTGAATGAACTCCAGAGATTACATATTTTCTTTGAGAAGACAAATCATTTCCTGCTGAAAATATAAGGCTGAATCAAATACTGATGTTAGAGGTCTGATAAATCTTAATGAAGAATTACAGAAGTACATAAATATGCCTAAAAGGTAGCTCATTCTAGGAGAACATATTATATAAGTTTACATGTATGATATATATTTTCTTCCTTCGATCTATTTTCCTAGAAACTGAATGAAGTATTTTAAGTTTGAACCAGCCCAGAGATGGCTCTGTTTCATATCCCATATTACCTAATCTCTTATTCTTTTATTTCTAGAAAGACTAGATCTCATCCTGGATAATGGGATATCTGGCACAATTTAATTTTTTAAAAGATTTTATTTATTTATTTATTTGACACAGAGAGAGATCACAAGTAGGCAGAGAGACAGGCAGAGAGAGAGGGAAAAGCAGGCACCCCACTGAGCAGAGAACCCGATGCGGGGCTCGATCCCAGGACCCCGAGATCATGACCAGAGCTGAAGGCAGAGGCATAACCCACTGAACCACCCAGGCTCCCCTGGAACAATTTAATTTATCTAAAGATCTCAAAAGGCTACATCTAGAATAACAGGAATTTTACCAAAGAAAAATAGGGTTCTTCAGGGTTGTAAAATGTGCAAGGGTAGGGTTGGATAAGCTCAGCTGACACAGCTGGATTCAGCGGGATGTTCCTTTCTCTACAGCTGTGTTTGTTGGACATCACTCTCTCACAGTATTAAAATCACAAGAGAACCCAAGACACCTCAAGTCTTGGGTGTGAGTTGAAAGGCATCCAGGGAATCTTGGCCCAACACTTTCCTGAAATGCAAAAATCACCTGTTAAATTACCATTCTTTTGGTTTAAGCTTTTCCAGTCTTCAGTATCTCCTGTTAAAGATGTTATAGGTACTAAACACTTAGCAACAAACCTTATGGGTGGTTAGCTTATTGACTTGCTGATAGTGTACAAGCCCGCTTGAGATACAGAAGAGGACTAGTGCGTTTTGTTGGTGAGATGGGGGTGAAGCATTGTGGGGAGTGTGCCCAGTGGGGTTAGGGGGCCACAGAGTTGCTGCACAGTGGACAGAGGAAGCACTGAGGTGGTTGGGAAGGGGTATGTGGGGTGGCATGAGATGGAGAGGTCCTTATGACTGAGGTAGGAAATTTATTCCTGGAGAGAATGGAAAGTATAAGAGGTAAACACTTTGTCTCTGCATATACATATATGTGTACATATGTGTGTGTGTGTCTGTGTCTATCTTTCCTTCACTTCTACCTCAGGTTGACCCTGGCTGGTGATTCTAACCCACCATCAGTATGGTCTTCTGCAGATTTTTTAAAGCTCCCAAGTATGATTTTTTAAAATAAATCTTATTTTTGAAATACAATTTTGATGTGGAAAATGCATATTATCTGTAGAAAAAAGTGGCAATCTTATGATCTAGAGATATAGCTGATATATAGTTCATTCAAGAGTTCAATGTTTTATTATTTTTGCATAATTTGGATTATGTCAATAAGATTTTTAAGAATCTAAATATATGTTTCTTTGTTTTTAAGGATTTATTTATTTATGTGACAGAGAGAGGGCATGGGGAGTGGTGGCAGGCAGAGAAAGAGGGAGAGACAGTCTCAAGCAGACTCTGCGTCGAGCACGGAGTCAGTCTTGGGGCTCCCTCTGAGCCAAGGGTCAGACGCTTAACCAACTGCACCACCCAAGTGCTCCTGTTTCTTCAATGATTAAAACAAAACAAAACAAGTAAACAGACAAAAACCATTCAATGTTCCCTTCCTAAGGAAAGGAATTATGATTATAATTATTATCTTATTATTATTTTTAAAACAATCTTGTTTTTTCCCTAGAGATAAAACCTAAGTTCCATGGCATACCCTCTCCTTCCTCCAAACTCTTGCCCTTTTGTCATGGTTTAACCATTAGCTTTGGTTTGCTTCCAGCTGCTATTCCGAAGTCCCCCCTGCCACCCCAGCCCTGCCCCATGAGACAAGATTAATCTCACCTAAACAGTCAGCTCTCTTGTGCTCATGATTTTACTTCACTCTCTTCTGTCAGTCGAAACCCTATCCATTCCCCTTGGTGCTGTAACATAGCAGGATTGTTGTTGGTTCTGATCTTTACTATAGTACAAAGCAAATCTTAAGTACTCAAATGGTTGACAGATTAAACTGTCCTATTCAGACCGTGCTGTGAGTGCCTTCCCTAGCTTCCAGCCCTGGGGACAGAAAGGGGGCAAGATGGACGCTGTTTGCCGGCCTGAAGCCTTATTAAACCCATGTTACATTGAGTTCTTTCGGACAGGCTGTCCTTGTTTTTGGGATAGCATAATTATTTCCCTGTCTGGACCCAAGTATACCCTTCTGACATCACAATTGCTTTCCACACTTTGGGCTCTGCTAAGAAATCACCAATATGCTTTCTCTCCTGGCCCTGGTCCCCCAGCTCTTTACCCAATCTGCTAATCAGAGCCGACCATCTCCACTAGCGGATTCCAACCTTCAAGTTTATTCTTCCTGTCCTTGCCATTTGAATTCTTAACGCAGTGAGCTGAGTGTCTCCAGCCTCTCTCTCTATTCAGAATTACCTCACTCTGATTCCCAGGAGTGTATGTCTACGCCCACATCTTCTCTGGAAAGCCTCCTATCGCTGTACACCCTTGTCTCTGTTGTCCCTGGAATATCTAAGTCGTATCAGGGAATGTCATCCTTCACGAACCACATCATTCATGTACACACTCGCATGTTAGAAAGTTTCCTGGGAAAACAGAAATTTCATATGCTTCAGCGCATATATTTCATAAATTTTATGTATTGCAAAAGATATAAAAAGAAAATGCCTTCCAGCTTTTGCTACAACAAGCTAGTTCAGATATTTTATTAAAGTGAGTTGAAATTTTCATGGACTCATTTATTATCTGCCTTCGCCAAATGTAAAATTCTGGTAAGAAGGTGCTGGTTTTATTTTCTTAGGAAGATAGCTTCCATGTCATTTTAAGTTAATGTGACATTCTCCAAGTGCAAGTCACAGTAGGAAACTTTAATCCTAATTAAAAGCAGCTCCTTTCTTTCTTAAAACTAACCATGTTATTAATGTGGATCTGGCACTAAGTTTTTAAACTGATACAAGCAAACTTGCTCTGATTTCTGCTCATTTCTACTCAGGTTTCAGTGTCACAAATCGCCACTGGCCAACACTAAAATCATGTTTTAATGAAATATAACCACCATTAGTATTTCTAAATTTATGAATTTTCATTAAAATATTCAGAGACTATTTTCTGCCATGTTTACTGAGCAGCAGACTGGCGCCAAGACCATGCCCACAGAATCCCAGATAATCAAATAATTAATCTGTTATCAACTGCTTTGCTTGTCTCTTTCCTTTAAGCTACTTTTCTTTTTTTCTACATGCTAGACTGGTACTGTGTGCAGTTGCTGCAAGCCACAAGAAATATCTGTGTGGCGCTGGCATTTACAAAGGTTTTTCAACCTGCGGTAATCAGTCAGAATTCCTTTGCTGTGGTTTTCTAATACAAACCATTTGTCACTATCAACTATGAAATCGGAGAAAATTAAGTAAATATTTTAAAATCATACATTCCAAATAACAGTAGACAGCATGAATTTTAAATCAAATCTCACCCTAAGGAAGGAACAAAATAAAAAAAAATTAATGATACCTCTAGAAATCATGCTTTGACGATAACAAATTACACATGTGGAACTATGATATAAAATATCATGATATTCCTGTGAGGTGAAAATAACTTTATTGGAGAAATACTAGGTGCCCAAACTCTCAACCACAAAGTTCCTTATTAAAATCTCAAGACGGTAACACCGTTCTGAGTACATAGCAACTTTAGGCTAACGTTTCTCACAATAGGATGGAATTAAGTGTAAGCTGATACACAAAGGGTATCTGATGTTCTTTGTATTTATTATTTCTTATTCTTGTGAGTTTTCTGTAAGTTTGAAGTTTTTTCCAAATAAAACATATTTTAAAAGTCAGGTAGCCAGTTTGTGGGTTTAAGGGAGAGAGAGGGTAGGAAGAAGGAAGGTGAAGAAAAGGGGCAGATGTTAAGTTTCTGGCCAAGCACACAGGAGTTGGCTGAAGCCTAGACCTAGAAGTTCTGGTTCTGATATTGGCTGTCATCTTTCATTAATTACAAGAAGAAAGATTTTTTTATAGCAAATTTTCTGACCAAAAAAAAAAAAAAAAAGTGTTCTTTTTTGGCTTTGGTTCAGAGTCCCAAACCCCAGTTCTAAAAGGCCCTCCTCTAAGATATGCCCAATTTTCAGAATGTTCCTGCAAGGCTATAGACAGGTTGGTCACAAGAAGAGAAAATTCACTCATTTTTTGATGGTTCCAGGTGCAGACAAGTCCCAGACCACCTCACTGGCTGCGTGGTTACAGTGTAGTCTGTCAAGAACTGTGAAAGTTCTGAGATTCCATCCTGTTTGCAAGCTGTTTTCCTGGATGCTGACAGAGGACATGAGACAGCTGAGTAAAAAGTAAACTACATTATTACTCACAGCAAAAGCAGTAGCCAGAGTGTCAGATGTTCTCAGTGGTTCCCCAAGCTCCTGGTCCCACGGAGGTGGGGGGATGTGAAGGGGACTCGACATAGATGAACCTGCATACCCAGTGGGTTATATTCCGGGAGAACAATACTGAGCTTGGGGTACCCATGTTGTTGTTGTTGTTGTTGTTTTAAAGATTTTATTTATTTATTTGAGAGAGAGGCAGTGAGAGAGCATGAGCGAGGAGAAGGTCAGAGGGAGCAGCAGACTCCCCGTGGAGGTGGGAGCCTGATGCGGGACTCGATCCCGGGTCTCCGGGATCATGACCTGAGCCGAAGGCAGTCGTCCAACCAACTGAGCCACCCAGGCGTCCCGGGGTACCCATGTTTTAGAGCAGGAAGCAAGCAAGTTTCCTCTTCGTTGGGGGGAGAGAGATTACCTCATTCCTTAAGGTTGCTCACTGCAAAAACAAGTCTGAGACATGGCCCAGGTAAAGAGTGGTCTGGGCCTTGCTGGAGTGCAAGAGTATAGAGGAGTGTCTCCCAGCAGAAACCCTTCTCAGTAATAGATCACTGATGAGTGGTCCAGTGCAGGTTATTGGTCATAACCCAAACATTTTCAGAATGGCGCTAATGGAGTGGATTGTGTGGAAAATAATTGGCAGAAGTGGATGGGCAGGCAAGTACAGCTCACCCAAGGTTTTATCTTTGATGAAGAAATAGAAAGTGTGGAAGAGAGCAGGAGCTTAGGAATTAGAGGCTGGAACCTCCCAACAACAGTGAGAAAGGTCTCTTTTACTTGTACTACTTTCACTTGAAGCAGCAGCTGCTTCTTCCTACCCAAGCCTTTCTTTTTGTCCTCTATGGGATGGCACTTTGGTGGCTGGCCCTTCTTTGCACTGCTTTCCTCTGAGATGTTTTTCAGTCCTTGATACTAGCTGAAATCATTTGCTTCTTGTCCCTCCTTTGTATCTTAGACTTTACCGAAGGTTCTAGTTTCACATTGAAATGAACAGAATTTAATTTCTCAAATACCCATAAACTTCTCTCGTAGTCCCAAGTCTCAAAGGTACAGAGATACTCAATGTTTTTATTTTTTTTAATCAAGAATTAAGAACTAAAAACTAAGAACTAAAAAAAAAAAAAATTAAAAAATCACATATGGCTTCCATACATTCCACAAAGCACATATTGATCACTTTCTTTATCCTATTACTGTGTTAATGCTAGAGATATCACATTTATCAAGACAGGTGCCTATTCCCAAAGATTTTACCATCTCTGCCTTATAAACTAAGGTTGTAAGGCATATGTAAACAGGATGCTGAATGAAACTTTTGTGCTGTATCATCCCAGAACTGTTAAGACTGAAAGTGAGGTCAAGAGTAATCAAGGACATACCCTGCGGGAACACTACCATGAACCAACCACATCTGGGACCAGACTCTTCCCTTTAGGGCATACAGGATTACTACCATCCACCTATACTCCGCACAATGTATTAGGTAGAGCATTTACAAGGCCAAAAAAGAAGTGGTCAGCAGGAACCTTAAGAAGAGTGTGGTAATTCATGGTTGGCTGAGTGGGGAGTAGGGAGGGCAGTTGGTTCAAGAGAGACTAATAGACTGGAGTGCCTAACAACGAGTTCTCTATTTGGTTGCTAACTGAGCTGCAAAATTTGCAGGCCACCTAGATTGTCAACTAAGTATGGAAAGGGAGTTCTTGGGAGTGGCTTGACAGGTACTCCCTGGACAGTGGGGTCATGTTATATTTATACAATCTACGCACAGATAGCAATCTATGCAACTTCAACTAAAATCTCAAAAACAGTATTCATGGCATTTGCTAAGTTGGTCCTAAAGCGCATTAAAGATTAGAAGGCCAGAAATAGCCAATATTCTTCTTAGGAAAAGTCAAAAGAAATTTGGCCTCCAGAAATCAAGACTTAGAAGTCTATAATAATCAGGAAAATGTATTGCTGCAGAGAAAGACCGGTATTACCACCATTCTCATTCATACACTGGAATGTGATATGTGAGAGTGGGTGGCATTATAATTCAATGGATAAGAAGGCCCGTATAATTATTATTCATAAAGAAAAATGATTCTTTATCTCATACCCCAAGTAAAAATAAATTCCAGATAGTTAAGGACCTACCGTGAAAAAGCTAACTTCTAAAGTTTTCAGAGGAAATTATATGACAATATCTTTATAACCTCAGGGTACAAAAATCTATCTTTATTCAGCAATGAAAAATACAACCATAAAGAAAATTAGTAACAAGTTCACACATTAAAACTGAAAACTTCTGTATGATAAAACTCTTCATACTCAAAGTTAAAGGCCAGGTACAGATTGGGAAAAGATATTTACAGCTCATATTATTGTATAATATAAATTATATTGTATAATATAAAATTAAGAGAAAAACAAATATTCTATTAGAAAAATGGGCAGAGGATACAAACAGATACAGATAAAGAAACTTAAATGGCCAATAAAGATATGAAAGAAAATAACTAAAGAGATATCATTTCACATTCACCAGAACTGCAAAGATCGTCAGTACCTATCCTTGCTGGAATTCGAGACAGGGAATTTTAAAACAACGATTCCTATGTTAAAGTCTCTAACAGAAAAAGTAGACAACACACATAAGCAGAAGGGGAATTGAAGCAGAGAGATGGAAATGATAAGATGAAATGGAAATGCTAGAAATGAAAAGCCCAGTAAGGAGCTGAAATGCGACTGACATTAGTAACCTGACACAGCCAAAGAGGAAATCTGCGAACCTCACAGATAAGGCAATAGAAATCACCCAATCTGAAACACAAAAGAAAAAAAAAAAAGGAGTGTGTGGGAGGGTGGGTAAGCAAACAGAACAGAGAATCCAGGGGCTGTGGGACAATATCAAATAATCAAGCATATGTAATTAAAATCCCAGAGGAAGACAAGAAAGAAAACATGGCAGAAAAGAAATTTACTGAGATAATGGCTGAGAGGTTTCTAAAAGTTCCATAGATGAACCTGATGATCAGCCAAGTTTAAAAACCACTGGGTAAAGGGTAGGGAACTCCTCCTCACTCCATGAACTAATAGTGCAAGTGAACTGGAAGTGTAGATAGAAGCTTTACGGGAGGTATCTGTATTCGTTGCATTAATGAGGCATGAATCACGCTGACAAGTCAACATAATAGGTCAGCGGAGGATTTGGTTTAGAGCCAGACGATTCTCTATGTTAAGTATGTTTCCGTCTCTCATTTCTAATTATTTTTTCTCTGGAAAAAAACAAACCATCTTACCCTTCCTAAGAGGTGCAGCTGTATGAGCTTCACTCCTTTATGAGAAGATGACCGTAAGCTACTTTAGATCTGGGTCTTTCTTTTCCTTACAAGCACGTAATAATCATATGCACCTGATGCATAGCAACAATTTGTAAATATTTGTTGAATGATCAAAAGAAATGAGCAAAAATGAAAAATGACACCTGGGACTTTTCTCAAAAGAGAAAAATTCAAGTACAAGGATGGACACATTACCCTTTTAGCTTTATACACCACAAACTAACCTTATATCTGCTTTTTAGCACCTCCCAATAACTAATACTGGTGATAGTGACACTAACTCATTCTTTCATTATTTTAACATTCACTAAAGACCTCCAGAGTCTTCTATGAGGCTAGGGCTTACACTGAGGGCTAAAGATACAAAAATAAACAAGCTGGACTTCTCAAGATACTTAGTCTAATATAAGGACATAGTGATATAAACAAATAATTACAATACATTCTTTTAAGTGTCATGTTAGTTTCACTTTTTAAAATGGAAATGATGTCCACAATATCCTTTCTTAAAAGGTAGAAAATTCATGGTACCTTTCAGCAATCATAGTAATTAAGGACATGGGTTTTAGAGTGAGACAGACCTCACTCTAAAGGTCTGTCTTTATTCAATTTATTCAATTTATTCAAATTCAGGCTCTACTCTTTATAAGCTGTGAGGCGTCAGTCACAACTTCTCTGAAACTCAGCTCCTTCTTCTGAAAAATGGTGGTAATACTAGTTCCTACCTTATTCTGTTGTTAGGAGGATTAAATGAGATACAGAGTGTAAACTACACCAACACAATGAAAAGGCAGCCTGCTGAATGGGAAACGGTATGTACAAACGATATATCCAATCAGAGGTTAACATCCAAAATATATAAAGAACTTATACAACTTAATATCAAAAACCTCCACAAATAATCCAAATAAAATGGGCAGAGGACCAGAATAGACATTTTTCCAAAGTCATACAGATGACTAACAGCCACATGAAAAAATGCTCAACATCACTAATCATCAGGGGAATGCAAATCACAACCACGATGAGACACCACCTCATACCTGTCAGAAAACAAAACAAAACAAAACCCACAAGAAACAAGTGTTGGTGAGGATGTGTAAAAAAGGAACCCTCATATACTGTTAGGAATGTAAGTTGGTGCAGACACTGTAGAAAACAGTATGGAGGTTCCTCAAAGAATTAAAAATAGAAATGCCATATCATCTAGTAATTCCACTACTGGGTATTTGCCCAAAGAAAATGAAAACACTAATTCGAAAAGCTATCCATACCACTGTGTTTACTGTAGCACTATTTACAATAGCTAAGATATGAAAGCAATCCAAGGGTCCACGGATAGATGAATGGATAAAGATGTGGTACACACACACACACACACACACACAAATATTATTCAGCCATAAAAAAGAATGACTTACCACTTTCAACACAATGGATAGGCTTAGAGAGTATATGCCAAATGAAATAAGTCAGACCAAGAAAGGTAAATACCATACGATTCCATTTATATGTAGAGTCTAAAAAGCAAAACAAATTAACAAACAAACAAACAAAAGCAGAAACAGACTCATAAATACAGAGAACTGGTGGTTGCCAGATGGGAGGGTGTGGGGGAATGAGTGAAACAGGTGAAGGGGATTATGAGGTACAAACTTTTGGTTATGAAATAAATAAGTCACAGAGATGAAAAGTACAGCACCAGCAATGTAGCGAATAATATAAGAATCATACTGTATGGTGACAGATGGTAACTAAACTTACCATGGTGAGCACTGAGTAATGTCATGTATAGAACTGTCAAATCATTATGTTATACACCTAAACTAATATAACCTTGAACAATAATAATACATTCAATAATAAAAATTAAAAATATAAATAAATAAAGGTACACTTCAACAGAGGGGAAAAAAAGGTCAACTACTTAGGACAGTGCCTGAACAGATGGTTGGTGGGGGAAGGGAGTGGTAATGGTAATAGCTAATATATTTCCTTTATAACATGTAAAATTTTAATCCTCGATTATACGGAAGGGAGATTTATCCAGGATGATTTAGTTTTCATGAATTCTAGACAGCTAATATTCTAACAAGCATATATTATACCAACAACCGGAAGTAGAAAGATGTCTCCTCCATGAGAGGTCTTATCAGTGATACCTCTTAGGGCACCATTTATAATCCACAAAGACTTTACAGTCACCAAAAAGTTAAAACAGACTTTGGAAGTACAAATAAATGCTTCAAATACACACCTCCTTCCCTCAAGCAAGACTGCTTCAAAGAAAAGTGCCACTGGGGAATTTTAATTTATGATGAAGTTTTCATAATATGTGTAACTTCAAATAGCATCCTACGAGTCCCCAAGCAGTAAATTGGGAGCCACTTGATGGATCTGTCACTCACGTTTTCTCATTCTTTAGAAAACTCCAGGGATGCACTGTCTCCACTTACATAACCTTCTGTATCTGTGCTTTTGAACACTTCCCTTTGTTAGTTAAAAATAACCTGGATTGTTCACAGTTCTCTTTTTTTGTTCTGATGTGCCTTTAAATACAGCTGCATGCAGTTTCACAGCAAACAGCTTAATTGTGAGCCTAAAAAACTCAGTTAAAATCTGGAAATTGTGCATTTTATGTAACTCATGCTTAAGATGGAAAAATGTTTGGTTATTAACTTTTCATAAGTACCAAAAATGGAATTCTCATTAATTTTCTTTTTGTTGATAAAGGAACAAAAAAAAGAGATCTGGGCAGACCAATCTCTTTTGGTAATGGGGTAGTGGGTAATTTGGATCTAACTTTTTGCTGAGGACAATTAGAAAGCTGGACAAAATATTAAATATATGTGCTTGAAACTACTTGAGAGTTAAGAAAATAGCAAAGAATTGGCAGGCCAAGGTCTGGGGGTATTTGATGGCTCAGGCACTCCCTCCGATGAACTGATTCCGGATGGGACTATTGAGAAAATAAGCAGGACGTCCAGGACCTTTATGGTGCTGGAATATATGGCAACTGGAGTCTGGGACTGGCCCCAGGGGGAAGGCAGGTGAACCTCCTCACTTTAGGTTGGGACCCTAAAGGGCTGCACCCCAGGAGTAAGGTTGAACCAGAAGCAGATAGGCTCTACAAGGACTGCAACTTACTTTGAAATACCTACATTCCTAAAACTGGATTGAAATGATATACTGATTGCCTGGAAGTAGCAAAAGTAATTCCTCTTTGGGAGATGATTAAAAAGAAAAACCCTTTGAGCTATTTCTACAATCACAAATAACTAGGCACATAAGGAGGGAAGACAATATAAAGAAACCAAACAGAAATAACAGATATTAGAAATCGGGGATATTTGATTTATCCAGATTCATTCCAGACCCTGGAATTATCAGATACAAAACTATCCTTACTATTTTCAAGGAGATGAAAGATAAGATTAAAAGTTCTGACAGAGAACTGGAAACTTTAAAAAAATTGGAAATTCTAGAAGTGGTAAATACATAGAAATTAGGACCTCATTCAATATGTATAAAAGCAGATTAAACACAGATTTAAGTAAATTATAAAAGAGGTCATAAAACTCAAACCTAACACAGAGAAACATAAAAAATGGAAGATAGGGAACAATTGCTCTCTTTCTGGCAAATGAATAAATAAAATCTTAAAAAAAATAAAACCTCCAAAACACAAAAAAACTTCATATCACTACAGATCTTAAGGACCTTAAAAGGATAATAAAAACATTACAAATAACTCTATGCCAGTAAATTCAATAATTTAGATGAAATGGACATAATTGAAAATCTGAATAACCCAACATCAATTAAAGAAGTTAAATCTCTTATAATAAAGCACCCTACAAAAAAACTCTAAGCCCAGATGGTTTTATTGGTAAATTTTATCAAACATTTGAAAAAGAGAATGCTTGTCTTACACAAACTGTTTCAGAAAACAGAGAAGGGGATACTTTTATAAAGTTAGCATAACTCTTATGTGAAAATCTGACAAAAACATTCCCAAAAAAAGAAAACTATTAGACTTCCTGAACAGTGATTAAAAAAAAAATCCTCTAATAAAACATTAGCAAATCAAATCTAATATATACAAAGGATCATGATCAAACAAAGGCTTATTCTAGCAAGGTTGATTTCGTGTTTGAAAATCAATATAATCCATCCCAGTAACAGAAGAAAGGAGAAAAACCATATAATCAGTTCAACAGATACAGAAAAATGCACCTCAAATTTGGAATTGAAGAGTGCATCCTAAATCTGGTAGAAGACATTTACAAAAACCTGCAGCTAACATCATTCTTAATGGTAACATCATACTTAATGAATGCTTTCTCACTGAAGATGGGATTAAAGTAAGGATGTCTGCTCTTACCACTCCTATTCAATATTGCAGTAGAAGTCCTAGCCAGAGTAATAAAGAAAATTTTAAATAAATAAAAGGCATACAGATCAGAAAAGGACATTGTTTCTATTCACAGATACGACTGTTTACATAAAAGTTTCTATGGATTCTATAAAACTAGTAGAACTAATAGGTGGGTTTAGCAAGTTGAAAGGACGTAAGTTCAATACACAAAATTAACTGTATTACTCTATATTATAAGCAAATAACTGGAAAGTAAAATTTAAAAAATTAAATACTGTCAAAAACACGAAATTCTTTAGGAATAAACTTAACAGAAAACATGCAAACCCTCTACACTGAAAACTACAAAATACTGCTAAGAATTCAAGGGGACTTAAATAGACAGACCAGGTTCACTGATGGGAAAACTCAATATTGTTGTCAATTCTTCTCTGAATTGAGCTACAGATTCAATGCAATCCTAGTTGAAATTGCCAGAAGAATATTTTTGTACAAATTGACAAGCTTATTCTAAAATTGACATGGGAATATAAAGGGCTTAGAATACCTAAAGCAATCTTAAAAAGAAGTAATTGAAGGGTTTTTAGTACCTGACTCCAAGACTTATAAAGTTACCAGTAATCAAAACTGTGGGGGTAGTGGCAGAGGACAAAGGAACCAATGGGGTAATAGAGAGCCTTGAAATAAAGCCGTATTCATATATTCATTTGAATTTGGCAAAGGCACCAAAGCAATCTGTGGTGGCCATAAAAATGTACTGAGATCTCCTGCCGGGGGAAGCATAGTGAACTGAGGCCCAGCTGCTACCCTTCTGGATTGACTATTATGTTCATGCCAAGGCCAAGCTTACCTCATGTTGCTCCTAGCCAATGATTAAGCACAGCAGGTTAGTAATAGTGGCCCATCCCTCTAACAGGCAACTTTGGAATGAAGACTCCCCATTGACCTAGTCAAAACTTTTAGAATAGCGCTGTAGTCTGAGACATTTTTCAACCAGTCTTCCTTTTTCCCTCCTCTCCTCTCACCATGCAAAGCCTCTCCACATGCCTTCTTTGGTCCCCTCCCTTTCCCTTCCCCAATAAATATCTTACACATCTAGTCCTGTCTTTCATATGCATCTTGGAGGATGTACACTAACACAGGCGGAGGCAGGAGTCGTCTAAGAACACAAGTGGTGGGATGGAATTTTGGACTGGCTTATTCATCCCCTGGCAGGCCCAGAGGAATGTTATTACCCTGGGTGGCCATGGACAGGGAGTCTCTGGCCCAGGGGAGCAGCCAAACTGCTACATTGCACCTAAGGTGATGTGGGAAAACATCCTGGAGAGGTGATTGCCCTTGCATGCATAATGATTCAAACATTTGAACAAAATGAGGAGAACAATGCCTAACAGTGCAGCAGGATTGGCTGGTTACTGCCAAGTTGCTATGATGTTCTGTAGAGGAATAGTGAGAATGTGAGGGCTGTTAACAAGCAGGTCAAGACTAAGGGTGAGAGCTTAGTTGGGGTTACTTATAAAAAGCCCCTTATTTCTGGCTATGGAAGAGCAGGTATAACTGAGCAGCTGACTGGAGATTTGCTCATTTGAGTCACAGAATTTCAGAGACATTTAATTGCTCAGTTGATGGATGTCTACAATGGGAAGGCCAGGAAATTTTACATGAAGGCATATGAACAGAGAGGCCACTGTGGCAAAAATGAAGACCACATAGTGGGCTCCCACTTACCAAGCAAATCTAGCTATAGCTGCATCTAAATGTCCAACCTGTCAGCAGCCAATCTAATTCTAAAATGTATATAGAAGTACAAAGGGCCAAGAATAGTAAAGGTAATTTTAAAGAAAAACAACAAGGTGAACAGGTTTGCTTTCTTGGATATCAATATTTTCTATACGGCTGTAAACCATTTAAAAAACTGTGATACTGGTGGAAGGATAGACCGGTAGAACAGAATAAGGTCTGTAAATAGACTCATTTGTGCCTATCTGTATTGTCATCATTCTACAGTCAGATTATGCAATCATATCAGCATAAATACATACTAACTTTTTATAAAGTCGCCCTGCAGAACAGAGAGGAAAGAACAGTCTTTTCAACAAATGGTGTTAACTTGATTTGCTATCCCTAGGAAAAGAAAATGAAACTTATGTCTGACCTCACAGGGCACACAAAAATCAATTCCAGATGGATTACAGATCCACCAATAAAGTGAGAAGAGAAGCGACAGAGGGGGAAAAGATAAAGCTAATTAACATAAGGAAAGGTATTCAACCTCATTAGTAATCCAAGAAAAGAAAACAAACCATGACTAGACACTGTCATAAGCCCACCAGAATAGCTAAAACTAAACAGAGTAATACCAGAAGCTGTGACAAGGATGCAGAGGAAAAGGAATTCTCAGGGTGCTGGTGGGAGTATGAATTGGTACAACTTCTTTGGAAAACTGTTTGGCATTAGCTACTAAAGCAGAAGATTCTCATGTCCTGTGAGTTTGTGATTCCACTTCTGGGTATCTACTTAACAGAAATGCCCATACAAGAACAAGAACAATATGCAAAAATGTTCACACCAGTATTTCTTGTACAAGTCCCAAACTACACACTAGAATCCATCAACAGTAGAATGGATAGAGTGTGACATATTTATAGCACGGACTACTATAAAACAATGGAAATGAACAAAGTAGTTTACAAATAACACGGCTGAAACAAACAAAATTTTAAGTCAGACACAAAAAAAGCACATACTAAAAGATAACCATTGATGTAAAGTTCAAAATATAGGCAAAATTAAACTATATAGTCGAAACACATGCTTAGGTGGTTGGTGAAAGTCTAAGATAGAAACAAGGAAGTGGCTACCATAAATTACTCTTGGGATTGGAGATGAAGATCGTTACTCTTGGGGTTGGAGATGAAGAAAGGGCCAGTAGTTAGGAGGGGGCACGTGCTTTCTAGAGTGTAGTATTCTATTTCTTGACCTGCATTGGCACTCACAATGTGGTAATTACTGAGTCAAAAATTTTATGCACTTTTCTGTTATGCATGTTTTACAATAAAAAAAAAGATTAAACAACCAAGCAAAAGGAATAAGCTGGTCTTTGATATCAAAATGAAGGCTTAGTGCTTGGTTAATAGGCCCCATATTTTATTTTTTTGATAATGGTAAGCAGTTCACATTGAATTATCTAGATTGTTTCACTGAGACCCCATGCCAGACATTTCTGAGGTGGTTGGCTATTAACCAATACAAGAATCAAATGTAAAAGTTTGGCCTCATTTTATATGCTCCAAAAAACAAAATCAATAGAATCAAGCATAGAATTTATTTTTTGAGCTGAGGGAAGTATCTTCAAAGGAAAGTGGATTCCCACCGACCAAGTAAATGAGGCAGATGAGACAGCTTGGACTTGAAAGGGATAGATAAAAAATCAAATCCCTTGCTACTTCTTTGTTTTGAATTACATAACCTTTGTGGCAAAATTATCTTTGACAGGGACGCCTGGGTGGCTCAGTTGGTTACGCGGCTGCCTTCGACTCAGGTCATGATCCCAGCGTTCTGGGATCGAGTCCCACATCGGGCTCCTTGCTCGGCAGGGAGTCTGCTTCTCCCTCTGCCTCTGCCTGCTACTCTATCTGCCTGTGCTCTGTCCCTCTCTCTCTCTGACAAATAAATGAATTTAAAAGGAAAAAAAAAAAAGAATTATCTTTGACAGAATCCTGAGAAGATTTCTAGATCTGAAAGTTAACAGAATAAAGGGGAGCTGAGCACGTTAAAATGGGAATAAAGCAGGAATTCTGGAGATATGACAGGATAGAAAGGAGGAGCCTCATAATAAAAGAAAACCACAATGATGTTGCGCATAGGGAAGGTGGCATATAAAGTCTCAAAACAAGAGAATACTCAGCTGCATGATTTGACAATCTAGAAGAGCCTATGAATGTACTTAATGAGAAAAGGAGATCAAACTATCATTATGGCAAAATAGAGCAGAACTTCAACATGGGAGCTTAATCATTGGGTTAAGATAGCAAGGAGATCAATCGTTCCTAGAGTTTGTCCTTCCATCTCACAGTACAATCAAAACCCGAAGCTGGAAGAATCCAATGGTTTCCTTCTGGCAACTTCCTTTTATAGCCTGGAGCCTCTATAAATTCATGCACCAAGCTCAACAATGTTTTCAATATGGTCTGACAATTTCCTATTTCCCTGGAAAGCTCTCCCATTTATCATAATGACTATTTCATTAAAAGTCATTTTAATGGACTTTTCTTAAAACTGTTGACATTCTTCCCATCTCCCCAATCACCCTCAGCAGCACTGCCATCTACTTCAAAGAGGAAACATCCCATTAAATGGGAACTTTCTCAACTTTTTGGGACCAGACCTTTAAATCTAACGGCTTACCCATCTATCCTTTCCTTCCTGCAAAGAGCTTTCCCTTTACAAATCCAAGACTAATTCTTCCCTCCAACCATGTAGGTGATCCCTTCCCTCCTTATGTCCCAAACTGCTCATCCTCTAATGGTCTATCAGTAAGCCAGGACTCTGACGTTATCCTTAACTCCTCTCTAATTACCAAATCCAGTGTATTCCACATCCTGAATTTCTCTTGAATCTATCTTATCATGTATCTCCTCTCTCACTACCATCCCTAAATATTGTTTGTCATCTCTTACAAAGCCTGACTGAACTCTTAACCTCCAAGCTTACTAGTCTCTAATTTATTTACCACATTGCAGCTTCCAATGACCTTCCCAATATGCTATTCTGATAGGTCACTTCTTCAATTTTACTGCCCACGAAATAAATGCAAACTCCTTAATATGGCTCCTAACCCTCTCATGATTTGCTCTGGCTTACCTTTCTCATTTATTTCTAGTTTTACTACTCCATCCATGCATGCTTTGCATTAAGCATTTCCAGACATTCATATACCTATTTCTTTTGCCTGGTAGACTGTTCACCCTCACCTTAATATTTATCTGCCCAGGTCTACCTCATAATTTCAATGTCATTTCCTTTGGGAGGCCTTTCTTGACTTCCTAGACTAGGTTTGGTCTCTGTGCTATGTGCTCCCCTAACATAACACTCATTGTTCTTTGTTAATTTATCTGTATGCTCAGAAAGTAGGGCTCTGTCTATTCACTGCTGTGGCCCCAATACCCAGCAAAGTAACTCTAGGCATCAAAAAAGTCTATTAAACAAGTGAAAAGAAAGATCATAAATACAAAATTGAAAAAAAATAAAAATAAAGCATTAATGATAGGAGATATGCTCCTTCATTTGGAATGGTCTAGGTGCAGTTCCTATAGATTTCCTTTAAAGTTAGAAGTGCAACATTTCATGGATTTCAAAGGTAAGAATAAAACAGGTACTTTAAAGTTATAGTGGAAGCTATTACAATAGAAGATATATTGTGATTTGATGGTTCTTATGTCTTTTATGTTGTTTCCAGGCCAAAAAAATGGATGGGAAATTTTATTACCCCTGGAGACATCAGTGTCCTATATCAAAAGAGTAGCATTGAAAAAGCTAGCCTAAAGGCAAGTCTTTGAGTATAACACACACATATATATATAAGGAACATATTTATATAGATACTATAAAATATTCAAAATCATTACCACTAAGCAAATTTACCTATAGTAAGAAAGAGGAGAAACTATAAATATCCTGAGAAAGATGACTTCAATACGTGGTCAGTGGTTTAAATTTTTTGTCTAAAGGAAAAAAAGTCAGAGCAGCTGGCCTTACAATAATGAGAAAAAGGTATTGATAACTAGTCTGTAAAAAAAAAAAAAGTGCCTGAAATGTTCATTCAGGGCTGGTATTCATTCTTTATTCAGAGCCTGGCTGTCAGGCTTGAAAGGCAAGATATTACTGATGCATTCTACAGCCAAGTCATGGAGAACATAAATAAATTTGTTCTTCGTACAGCAATGAATAAAGGGAGGAAAAAGACTTATTCTTTGTATTATAAGGGTCTCCTATGCATTGTTTGGCTTTAGTAAGATGATTAGCTTATTAATTAAAGTTAAGAGATGCAACTTAGAAATATCATACTTTGATATTTCATTTTCATTATTTCAATGGAGCAAAGCCATCTTCAAATTCTGATACTGCATGATTAATATCCTGCATTGGTTAATTTACATTTTTTTACTATGTAGACACTACATAGATCATGAATTCCATAAAGGAATTTCTTAAACTATTTAGGAGCTTTAAGTAATTTATTTTATACCTGCTTCAGTAGTTTTAGGGAGGTAGTTTTAAAAAAAGCTGGGGTCGGGTGATGGAAATTGGGGAGGGTATGGGCTATAGTGAGTGCTGTGAATTGTGTAAGACTGATGATAATTCACAGACCTGTGCCCCTGAAATAAAAAATACATTATATGTTAATTTAAAAAAAGCTGGGGTCAAGGTAAATGCAGTAGAGTGAAAATGAAAATAAAGAGCAGTAGTATGTTTACTAAGGGCAAAGTTAGAGCTTTTGAAAGTAATTCATGGCATTCCCATTAAATAAAAACTACCAATTTTGGTCTCTGCCTTAAGAAAAGACTTCGCTAATATTAGTAACTTTTAACTTTTGGCCAGAAGAGTCAATCTTATGTTTTCTATTTCTTAAATTACACATACTCACGGTTTTGATGAAGTTAGGACTGGTTTAGGCTCAACTGTGTTACTGAGATTAGTGGAGGAAATTTTTCTACATAAGAGCAGTGTCTAGGAAGATATGATTTTAAGAGCTCTAGTGGACAGAAGAAACAAAGGTATTTCTGAATCTGTTTACAATAGATAATTATGAGTTGCCTATTTAAGATGAGGCCCCTGCTCTCTTGTGAGTAATCTATCTGCAAGCTCAAACAGGTAATAACTATAATGCAAAATGGCATTTAAGTGTACTTGAAGAAAGCTTTTAATAAAAAAACTAGAGAAATTGAAAAGGAATACATATTAACTCGAGTTGTGGTGATCTGAGAAGATTTCATGAGAATATGGGATGTGAGATGGATGTTGAAGGAAGGGTAGGGCTTTCTGAAAGTGGAAATAAAAAGGTATTTCATAATTTACAGAACACAATCCAAATGAACATTTTCCTTAATTGTCTTTTAATAAATATTTATAACACGAAAATGCTTCCGAAGTCATCTCATCTGCCTAAATAAATGGAAAGCAGTGGTTCTGGCTTAAGATTACTTAAAAATATGGAGCTTACAAATATTCCTTAGAAAAAGTTATAGACATACTCTCCCTCTGTAATGACTGAATATCATCCTAAACTCCACTGTATCTAAATTATTCCCCTCCTCTTCCATCTTACCATGATTGTGAAGTTCCTCTTCAGCATCATCCACAAAAAAGCCAGAGACAGCTTCAAGGAACAGTGGAGTGAAAATGAAAAATATACACAGAATATATTCTGTATGTATTTTTTACAGACTAAAGGTCAAACAACTTAAGGACTAAAAAGTATTTGTTGAATTTGGCAATATGGAGGTAAATGGGTAACAACTTTGACCAAAAAAGTGAAGCTAATTATTACTCCATGATATACAATTCATTTTTTTTGCCTCTGGGCTCCACGACCTAGTGGAATAGCGATCTAATTCATAAGAAGACAATAATTGTCCAGTAACTTTCATTCTTTTTAGGTATTAAAATTGACCACTGAATGATTGTTCTAAAATTCTCTCATCAAATTAAGCTGAATTATCTAGACTGAAAGTTATTTTGCTTTCTACTGGCACTTTCGTATCTTTCAGAAATATTCTGAAAAATAAAATAATCTCATGAACTATTTAGGATATGTACTGCCAGGCTTTAAAACAGATCCACTTCTATTATTAAGAAATTTCCAACTATTTCCTTTATTACTACCCTTAGCTACTCCAATGCCAGGACCACTGCATTTTGGTTACTGGCCACAACTGAGTTTTATAAAAACTATATACTGCCACTACCTTCTACACACTTAGGAAGATAAACTTTAAATTGTGTCACATTTTCTTGAGTTGAATTCAACATATTTTTGTAAAGTTGAAAGAAACCTCAAATCACTATCTAATCTTTTTTTTTTTTTTTTTTTTTGAGAGAGAGAGAGAGTGAGTGTGAGCACATGTGTGCATGTGAGCAGGCGGGTGGAGGGGCAGAGGGAGAATCTTAAGCAGGCTCCACGCTCAGCACAGAGCCCAAGCCGGAGATCATGACCTGAGCCGAAACTAAGAGTCAGACACTTACCTGAGTCACACAGGTGCCCCCACTATCTAATTCTCCTGTTCTAGGCAAAGCTACCCAAAATAACAAAGCACATCTTTTTTAAGTAGAGCTATAAGGAAATTTTTTTTATGTCCAAACTATTGCCATGATAGTTTGCCACTCAGTTCCTCATTCTTACTCCACAGAGTACGGGTCATTAGTTATTGACCTAAATAAACCCCAAATTATCAAGTAACCAATGACCTCATCTATCAGCTCTCTATTATTGTGGACTAATGCTGTGTGAAATAATCCATCTCAAGACTCAGGTGTAAGACAATAAGCATTACTTTTTTGCTCTTAAATGTATAGGTCAGTTGAACAATTCTTCTGAGCTGGGCTAATCTTAGCTAGCCTTGCTCATCAGTTTATAGCCGGCCAGCGGGTGAGCTGGTGTAAGATGGTCTCACTTGGCACAGTTCTCTGTATGAGGTTTCTGATCTTCTAGCAGGGTACCTTGAGCTTAACCTGAGACAATGCTATTGGCCAGAACAGGTCTCAGCAACACTCAGATCCAAGGTGGGTGGAAAAAGAACCCATCTCTTGATGGGAGGAGCTAGAGATTATACTGTAAAAGAATGAGGAACTGCAGATACTTTTAGAGTCCAACTAGAGAACTTCACATTAAACAATCTAATATTAACACTGCTTTACCTCCAGCCTTAAATCTGGATTGGGTAAACATTAACAACACTATCACTGCAAAATATAATTTCAAGAATGCTGTTAAGATCGGGCTCTCTGCTTGGCAGGGAGCCTGCTTCTTCCCTCTCTCTGTCTGCTTCTCTGCCTCCTTGTGATCTCTCTCTCTGTGTCAAATAAATAAAATAAAATCTTAAAAAAAAAAAAAAATGCTGTTAAGGTGTCAAGTCATAGTGTGTTGAAATTAGACAGCAAATTGAGATTTTAATTTAAGAGCCTAACCTTATATACTAGACAACATGAATCTGTATAATTAAGAAGAATTATATAGTTTAAGTGATTTTAAAGTTTTTTGCTTACTATCTATGTATTAAAATCCTACTTTATATATATTTGATAAATTATCAGAAATAGTTTTATTCAAAAAGCAACACCCATGAACCTTTAAAATGAACCATTTATTAAATCAGACTGTTATTCTTAACAGTTAATGTAAGTTACATGTATGTTTATGTCAGAGTATTTCACATGGAAATTTTTTAAACTCTTATAGGCAAGCAAAATTGTACCACACAATATATAAGTGGGAAGGGGGTACTGCTAAACATTCAAATAAGGCAAGTATTTAAAAACAGTAAAACATAATTAAAAAAAATTCAAGCATTCCTTTAAGAGAATTCAATACTACTAGCTAAACATACTTTCTGAGTGTATTCATATAATCAAGGCAGTGTTTCTTCTTTTAAAACATCAGGAAATGGAATAAGGCTCATTAATAGATACAGCTGCCCTCAAGATTTCAATCTCAGTTGCTTTCGTTAAATTAAAATTCACAAAGTGCACAATTAAGATATATCAAAAAACTGAATCTGCTACTCTAACAACAGCTGTCCATGCTTAATACTTAGTGGTTTATTTGACCAAATTATCTTTTCAGGGAAAAATAAAAAAAGATAAGCCACTGTAAAACATTTAGTTTGAAATGTATGCTAATATTTTTCTTAGAAATCAAAAATTATGGAGGAAAAGGGTTATTTATCATAAGGAAAAGAAAGCAAAACACTGGAATGACCAAACATTTTCAAAGAACAAGCACCACAAAGGACATTTGCATTCAGTTTTGTAATATTTATCAATGAATTTTTCTTACTCCAACCAATCTACTTCATCAAATTCTGAATCATCTTCTGAATCACTATATTCCACAGCAATACGGCGAGACAGGATGGTGGCAACATCATTTTCAATGCGTTCGTGTTTAGCTTCCTGTTCACGCTGCTCTTCTACTTTGCGTAGCTGAATACCTGATACAGAAAAACCAAAGCAGTCATTGTAAACCAAAATACTAAATACTACATAGTATTAATCTTTCTGGAATAAAATCAAATACATGTGAGAAATACTAAGTGGAAAATGAAAAGCAAGATCTATTAAAAAGAATCTGAAGGGATCATATTTAGAATCGTATTAATTTGGTCAATTAATTCTTTCATTATCTGTAAAACTAACTGGTCAAACTTAGCAGCTATCCTGGTGAATATCTACAGCTTATTTAGCCATGATGGTCTACTGTGCCTCCCTACTCAGCACCTCCCCCAAAAAAGTCAACTGGTGGTCAAATAAATGTTGCTGAGTGTATCTTCTGTGGCTTTATTCTCTCCAGTGCTTGAGGGAAAGACAGTATTATTCATTCTCTACTGCTGGTGCCTGGCTTATAGTAGGTGCCTAGGAAATGCAGGCTGAATAAATGAATGAGTATGAGAGGCCTTTCCTTTGTTACTAAGGAGGAACTTTAATCCTATAAAGGCATCTGGTAGAGCAAGTGTCACTGATACACCAAATGGACAGCCTTAACACTGAAGAAAACACCATTTTTAAAGGAGTTAATATACACATTAAACATAATATAAAGGGTTTTAACTAAATTTTCTATAACTTGTAAGTCTGACACTTTCAATTTCTCATGATTTAATGAACATTTTAAGAATCCCTACTAATGTATGAAAATAAAATAATTAAATGTGATTTATTTTCTGGAAAATGAATTAAAATAAACGTTGAACCTTTCCTTTCTAAGAACCATGTGTGCAAAGATACGGTTATCTAAAATTTTATAAGTGAGGAAAACGTTATTCTATCAAATATTTAGGAAGATTCCAATGATACCATAGCAATGCTTTTAAAGGCCACAAGGAAATTACCTTTTCGTATTGCTTCCAGAAGTACACTCCTGGCGTCACTGATTACAGGTAGAGTTGATGGATGACGCTTTGGCTCAGAAGCAGGTATAACTTGTGATGGAGGAGATGGAGGCATTAATGGAACATGGGGACCTGGGGCAGTAGATGGAGCTGGATGTAGCCCAGAGGGAGGATGAGTAAGAGCTGCGACTGTGACAGGTGATGATGGTCGAATGCCAGGTGGAGGCAGAGGAGGTGGTGGTGGGGGTGGAGGCAGCCCCTGGACTTCACCTTGCGGGAGTGGATGAACTGGTACAGTCTCGCATACTGGGGCAGCTCTAGCTACTGGTGGAGAGGGCTGTACTAGAGGAGGTGCGATTGGAGGAGGAGCTGGGTGGAGAACTCCAGGGGCAATCTGGAGAGGAGCTGGAGGTGGAGGCACTGCTGGAGCTTGCAAAGCAGTGGCTGGAGGTGGAGGTGGGGGAGGTACTGGCGGGGGAGGAGTTGAAGTCATTGAAGCTCTTAATGAAGAAGTTGACAAGGCAGATGGAAGAGGTGGTGGAGGAGGTGGGGGGGTGGGGCTCACAAACACAGGTGTCCTGCCTGTAGCTGGTGACTGAGGGCGATTTTCTATCAAACCTGTAGCAGAACTGAAATGATAAAGAAATCCTAGCAAGTTATTAAAAGAGAAATAACTAACCACAGGAAAGATATGGCTACCAGTAATTGTATCAGGGCAGATGCATTAACATGTTCCTAAAGAATTAAAAATTCTTCAGTATTTAGGATGAAGGGAAAACACCAACAAGAAAATTAAGAGGTGGTGCTTTCGTTTGTAATATTCTAAGTGGTCTCATCCTTCCATGCACCTGTCATATGCACTCAAGCATTTTATGCTTACTTTGATAAATAAAATATTCAATTTTATGCTGTGATAAGAGTCTTTATAGTGACTCAACATTTATCATATGACAATATTTGCAGCAATACTTGTGGCCATTACAATGCTGTGTTGATACTGAAGCTATTAAGACTCATCATATGTCATTTCAGTTAAATCAATAACAACTAATTATAAGCCACAAAAGGAAATTTATGGCTCTCTTCCTTCCTGAGGATGGAACATCAAATGACTCAGTGATAGAAGGCTGATTTTTTTAACTGAAAATTATAAAGCTGGTCTCTATTTACCTATTAAAAATTTTATAAGCTGGATAACAATGGACAAAATTAAACTTCAAAATCACTTTACTGAAAGATTATTGCCTCTTTTCTCTCAAATTCTCAGAGTATTCCCCATAATACCAAATTAACACTTAGAATCACATTCTCTGGTTCCCATTTCTTAGTCCCTTGCCACATTCCAAAAATTTTTAATTTTTATTAATATACTGCACATTATGGGCTTGATAATAAAGCTATAATAAAATGAAACACACTTTAACCTTTAAAGTAAATTCTTATTCACTAAATTTTCTCCGAGAGAATACATCAGCTTTTATCAGAGGCTGGCAAATGATGTCCCACAGCCAAACCTGAAATGCTGTTTTTATAAGTAATGTTTCATTGAAACACAAACAGGCATTTATTCATGTATAGTCACCAATGGCAGAGCTGAGTAGCTGTGACAGAGAACGTATGCCCATAAGGCCTAAAATATTGACTAACTGATCCTTTCAAGGAAAAGGTTACCGGCCCCTGAGAACAAATATCACCTGCCCGTCCCCGCATACCTGATACAGGTGGGTATGGGTTTGGCATCCCCTGCTCCATGCATTGGTGGAGGTGGAGGAGGTTCGTGTGGTCTGACTAAGACCCTTTCCTCAGCTCTAGTCAGAAGCTCACTCATCTGACTAAATGGCAAGGCAGAAAGTGAGTAAGATCCATCCATATGGTCCACATATGTCTGAGGTCTAAAAGAAAAAAAAATACAGTATCAGTGTATTTTTCTTGAATTACAGGTGGAGTACAGGAGGTATTTAACATGTATCCTTTGATTGCTAATATTTTAACCACTACTAAGAAACTTCAGAAATTTATTACTGCTTTTAAAACAAAGAATGCTGCTCACAATGTAACCTTTCCTTGGAGTTATTTTACTATTTTATAATATAATACTAATTCAATTCACAAGGATAAAAAGTATTACATATAGAATCTTACAAGCAAGAAGGTAATTAATTAACTTTTGGCAAATTGTGTTCAAAGCTATCTGCCTCTATTTCATTTTTTTCCTTCAAAATATGATGCCAATGACAAAAAGCCAGAATATGAAAACTGGAATTTTCCACCATCAGGATATCTCATTGCTCTCTTAAATCTAAATGACTTTTCAATGTCTGTATTCGTGAGAAAGGCCTCCATGATACCAGAGATGGCGAACTACATTGTTTTGTCTCTTTGGTGTTTTCAAAGGTGGCAGGGTACTCAGAAAATAACTGAGTAACAAAGCAACACATGACTTAAGATCAGATCTAAGCAGAAGTTTAGATTTATAAATATTTACTGATTGTAGTGCATGCTGGGGATGAATGTACACAAAGTGAGTTAGAAAATACAACTGACTATGAACACAGGTTTGAACTGAGCATGCCCACTTATATGAGGTTTATTTTTTTTTTAACAGTACAGCACTGTTGATGTATTTTCTTTATGATTTTCCTTTTTTTTAAAAAGATTTTATTTATTTATTTGATAGAGAAAGCAAGAGAGGGAACACAAGCAGGGAGAGTGGGAAAAGGAGAAGCAGGCTTCCTGCCGAACAGGGCTCGATCCCAGGTCCTTGGGATCATGACCTGAGCTGAAGGAAGACGCTTAAGAACTGGGCCACCCAGGCACCTCTCTTTATAATTTTTTTAACATTTTTTTCCTGTGGCTTACTATATTATAAAAGTACAGTATATAATACACATAACATACAAAATATGTGTTAAATGACTATTTATGTTCTCAGTAAGGCTCCCGGTCAACAGGCTATCAGTACTGAAGCTTTTGGGGGGTCAAAAGTCACATGTCGATTTCTGACTGCACAAGGAATTGGTGTCCCTAACTACCTCATTGTTCAAGGATTAACTGTACTGAACTTACACTACTGGGTAAGGTAATACCATAATTACTTAACAGTAGTAGAAAAAAATGTTTATCTATAGATTGCTTTTTCAAATAAATCTCAATTCTTTAGGCCTTTTTCTTTCAATGCATATATTAATAGTATCTTACATGTATGTTACTTCTAAACTTGGCAAAGATATTAGCCTAATAATTTATATGTATTACTCCAAAGAAAACTTGAAGCTCTTTTCCGTTCAAAATAACTACTATATATATATATATATATATATATATATATATATATATATATATATATAAAATAATGACTATACTCATTCAACTATACACAAATTCCTTTACAGAGATATGCTAGTATAATGTTTAGTTAGGGTAGCATGTTACTTAGATGGGGCCATGGTGACTGAGAAAGGAAAAAGACCTATTCTATAGTTCCGCAAAAGGGGATGAGTAATTCTGTTTAAAAGTCCTGATGTGACTGAGGTGGGAGATGTGGCATAGAAAGGGAGTCAGGAGAAAGAAAAGGAACAAAATATTACCCGTTCTCAGCTCCTATTTTATATGTAGTGAAACAGTAATATTTCAAAAAAATTCCAGACCCCATTCCTCTATTATGAAATTCTAGCAGACTCTGCCTGAAATATTAGGAGAGAGCACTGAGACTTCATATGAAAGCTTAAACAACCCTAAAGATCAACTATTCCAACCACCTCTTAAAATCCAAGTAGGAAAATGACCTGCCCAAGACCAGACTTTAGTAGGCTCACAAAAGTCAGGGTTTCAAAATTATTTCTATAGCTGAAGCAGGGTCTGCTGGTTCAATAATTCAGGACCTAAGACTTAGAGGCATAGATATCAGAAATAAAGCCAGTATTTTATCATTAATTTTATTAAAAAACAAACAAAAGAAAAGAAACCTTGTTTCAAAATGAGAGGCTGGGCCATTAGCAACTTCAATATGCTTATGTAAGAGATTAGCATCATCTTCAGCCAGCTCTGGACCTTGGGCCAGTTTCTGCCATTCTCTCCGCCTGTCATGAGGTGCTCTTGGCACTTTTTCTGGTTCATGAGGACGATCTAGATTTTTCTGCTATAACAGATGTATTGAAACAAAGCCAAATGCTGAAGTACTAAGTTTTTAAAAAGATGTTATTAACAATCAAAATAAAATTCTAACATTAATACTGAAAAAGACAATGCCATCATAATATAGTTAAAGTAACACAGAGACAGTTCATTTGTACATTCAGAATTAAATCTTAGCTAGCTTGCTTGCAATCCCAGTTTCTGGTCACGTTTCTTTATCTCTAATTTTAACTGATGCACCAGATAAAAATAGTATGCCTAAAAAGATGGGATCAGGAGGGAGACAAACCATAAGAGACTCTGGAGGGAGGGGGGTTATGGAGAGGGTAGTTGGGTTATAGACATTGGGGAGGGTATGTGCTACGGTGAGTGCTGTGAAGCGTGTTAAGCCTGACGATTCAGACCTGTACCGCTGGGGCAAATAATACATTATATGTTAATAAAAGTAATTAATTAAAAAGTAGTATGCCTAAATAGTAACATTTGAAGTCAGAAAGTCCTTTCAGATGAAAAAAGATTCACCAACTCTCCTCCCAAATCTACTTTTTGCTATAATGAGTGAAATTTCTACTCTTAATGGCACTAACTCTAACCAAAACCTTAAAATTTATTAAGGCTATGTAATCTGGAAAGTGACCAATTAGCTAGCCAATACAATTATTCAATTAACCCATAACCACCGTGTCACTCAACAGAAACAGGGTATTCAAAAAATAAAACACAAAATGATTCAAATTGTGGGAGAAAGCAGAGAGAGCTCATCAAGAGTTGGTGTAACAAAGTCAAATGCCCAAAGGGGTGAAGCAGATCACATACATGAATGAAGAAAATCAGGTTTAAGATGGGGATTGCAATGAAAAAACAGGCATGTCCATTCAAGGCTTTCCACTTCAAGAATTTTAAAACCACTGTGTTTGTCAAACAAAACAGTGACTGCAGGCATAATCTGAGCTGCCAGTCACCAGTGTGTAAACTCTGGCTAGAACGCTGGGATACCGTCTAGTACAGAAAATAATAACACAAAGGCATTATGGAGAAAAGGGAGGAGAGGAGAGATAGTTACAGGAGAAACAGAGGGATGATAAGGAACAGATTTTGCCTTCTTCATAATTCTGCCTAAATCCCAATTTTGCCTCCTTCTTCATTTCCAGTTATCAACATATAATAAAGCAGATCCAAGAACATTTTATTACAAAGTAGAAAATAGCAACACAGCAGACAGATAATAGGAATTTAGTGAGAATACAATCTTTCCAAAGCATTTAGGATATGAACTGTGGTAAGAAAATATAGCTTAATCTACTTTGCCAACATCTGCACAATATTCCTTTGTCCTTTCTTACCAGAATGCCCTTCTCTTCCCTGGTCTACTTAATTCCTATTTGTTCTACAGTATTATAAGCTTTGTTGGAAGTGTTTACCAACCCTGTCCTCTGGCTAAAGCAGGTGCCATTTTGTGCTACCTAAACCCTCCACGCATACCTCTGGTATGGCACCTACAATACATTATAACACTGATTGTTCATCTGTTCCCCCATTAGACTGTGTGGTTATAAAGACTTCAGTATAAAACTGTCAAGATACAAGCCTAATAAAGTTCCCTGCATGCAACAAAACACAAATACACAAACACTAACTTTAATTTTTTGAATCTCTTGTAATACCTTCTGTTTCCTCTTTTCCTTCCTCTTATCCTCTGTATCTTGCAACATCTTTTCTTTCCATAGATCAAAGAAATACGAAGGATTGGTATAAAACTTCAAACCTTCTTTACCATCATCTCTGAAATGTAAAAATATCAATCAAAACATATACCAGTAAGACTTAGAGAGGCAATAAAAATAATTTTACTAAAGTGCTTTTCTCTTACATTAATGAAATAATACAGTGTGTGTAAAAATACTGACAAAATAAATTAGAATGCTGCATCAATAAAATATTTCTCATGAATCAGACAAAAAACTAAGGAAAATGGAAAACCAGGTGTTTTTCAGAGTTGGTGTTAGTAATCTGAAGAACAGCTGGACGATTTTCATCCCTAACTTGTGCTGAATACCAACTTTTCTAAAAGTCCTTTGGGAAATTCCAATAGTTACAAAAGGTTCTGCCAAAGATAAAAGCCTGAAAAGACAATAATATCATTAGAATAGTGAAATTACACAGGTTTCTGCCAATTACTCTAATTTGCTTATTATCTCACCAAACCCCAAAAATACCCTTTAAAACTCATTCTAGTAGCAACAGTTATTTTTATCCAATGACTTGCATACTGACAAAAGTTTCAGATAAATATCTGAATACCATTTTATAAAGGATATGTGTTGTGTATCTTAAATTACCAATTGAACAAATTATGTGAAAGTACCCCCTAACAAAGCCTGAGGAATTCCAGATTTTATTTTAAATGGTACAAAACATCTTTAAAAGATACTACACGTGCATTTTGTAAAAACTTAATGCATATAGATCAAGAGTAGGCATAAGCAAGCAAAAATGATAATTCTACATTTTGTTAGTGTGGTGGAATTTTGAACTCTTCATTTTTTAATTTTTCATCTGACCAGCTATTACATTAAAAAAACAGTAACTCTTTGCCCCTTCGTATTAATAAGTTTGCCATTGGCTTTGATTAATAATACTTTTCAAAACAACTTCCTTGAGTAAGTTTTGTCTTTTGTATGCCAGAACC
Source organism: Mellivora capensis (assembly GCA_004024625.1). Lineage (NCBI taxonomy): Eukaryota > Metazoa > Chordata > Mammalia > Carnivora > Mustelidae > Mellivora > Mellivora capensis. The sequence goes on from PISX010004300.1 coordinate 119,711, forward strand.
TTGGGAACCCACCTAGTGAATAAAGCAAAAGTTTTCTAAAGGTGGTGGTAGATGAGGAGGGTTCTATGTGTTGGTGAAATGCTCAGTGACATAAAAAATGTTCGGGGATTCAGCGTTTAAGGATAGAGTGCTACTGATCTGGATTGAAAGTCTGCACTAAATCGCCAGCCTTCACATTTATTACCCCACTGACCTGTAAGGAGTGAGTATATTGAGAGGTGGAGGCTGTTCGCAAACGTCATACGTCTCCTGTAACGGAATAGGCAAAGTCTTGCGGTCAAAGAGCTGCTGATCTTGAATTGTGGAACTTCGGAAAGCTTTCCTCATTGTTATATCTTGCAAAGATACTAAAACAAAAATCAAAAATCTATTTTACTTCTTTTTCTAAGTGGATTTAACACAGTACACAAATTCACATACCATATTTAAGAGTTAGCACAGTCAGGAAGTTGTGACTGTAGAGGCTTGTGAATCAGGAAGCACATTTTAAATGCTCTACCATTATATCACAGTGTTGTTCCAACCAGGTAAGTTTGAAGGCACCTGTGATTTCTAAGGCTCAAAAGGCTCTAATGATAGCCTGAAGCATCATCTAAATTTCCCACCAAACATCTTTTTCCTACTTGCCATCTCCAGCCCCCACTAACCCATATTTTTCTTCTTCCTTTTTTTAAATAATCTTTTTTCCCATTTCCCTTTCTTACTTTTATTTAGCTTACACCAACAACACTGAAAGAATTACTTACTCTTCAGTGGCATTCTTGGCTAAACATACTGTTGACAACGATGCTATCTAGACTATAAATATTATACATACACTTTAAACTTAAAACAAAGTTTACCATAAAGAAAATATTTTCAAGTGCCAGGCAATCTATATCATCATCTATTTCACTTATTACTTATCTTATACTCTAAGGATCTCTATTTAGCTATAAGCTCTTGAAGACTGACTCTGTCTCATACATCAGTATCTCCAATAACTAGCAGAGCTCAATCACATACATGATAATCTAAAATAACTTCATTTACTCATTTTCTTTTGCACTATGCAGCATGTTTAAATAAGAAATGTACCAAATTTGTACATTCTTAATTCTTAGAATGATTTTCTGATGTTAAAAAAGTAGGTGATTTCTTTTTTTCTTTTTTAAAGATTTATTTATTTATCTGACACAGAGAGAGAGAGAGATCACAAGCAGGCAGAGAGGCAGGCAGAGAGAGAGGAAGGGAAGCAGGCTCCCCGCTGAGCAGGGAGCCCGATGTGGGGCTCGATCCCAGGACCCTGAGATCATAACCTGAGCCGAAGGCAGAGGCTTAACCCACTGAGCCACCCAGGTGCCCCAAGTAGGTGGTTTCTTAAATATTTAATATGGGCTTAAGTATGTAGATAAATACCATAGCAAGGCCAGTACTACACAATTCTTAAATTAATTCTTCTCCCTAAAACAGTATCTCTATCATCCTCACAAGCAAAATTCACTCAGCGTGAATGTCTGGATCTATGGACTAGCTGGAGTGATGTGGCTCTGCGATGGCTACATCACGACTGTCTTTCCAGCAACTCCACTGCTGCATGATTTGTAACACACTCAAAAACACCAAAATAAAATTCAGAGAAGGAAAAAATTTTTTTCTCACTATCGCTAAAGGGTGATATGAGGTATTTAATGAGAACAGACTATATGTGCTTGATGTTCTCACTAATGTTTATTTCACTTAATTTTTGCAACAATTTAATGAGAAGAGAAATTATTATTCCATTTTAAACATAAGAAAACCAAGGCTAGGAAACATGATAAAACTGGCCCAAGGCAAAATGGTTAATAAGCAATGCAGCCAGAACAGAAAACCCCGATCTGTCTGCCTCTGAGGCTGATCCTTTTAGCCCTAACCCCACACACTGTTCTCTGGCTCCTGTCAGATATGGCCCTATTCTATAATCAAAATGGATCAATTCTTGCCACACCCCCACACCACTTATTTATCGTAAGTATATAACCAGGATGGAAACTAGTGTTTAATCTCCCAAACCTTTCTTAGTCAAGGATGTAAAGAACGTGTAAAGTAATAAGCAGTTAAAAAAAACAAGTTTATTTATTTATTTGAGAGAGAGAGAGCAGGGGTAGGGGCAGAGGGAGGAAGAGAGAGAAACTCTAAGCAGACTCCGCATGAAGCATGGAGCTCAACACTAGACTTGATCTCACAGGACCCTGAGACAATGACCTGAGCCGAAACCAAGAGTCGGATGCTTAACCAACTGTGCCACCCAGGTGCCCCATTAATAAGCACTTTTACATCTTCAACTGCTCTCATTTACCATTTGTCTTATTAACACACCACCGTGCTAAAAGCCCTTCCAGCTGCCAACATGACATCTGATATTTAAACAGTTTTATGTAACACAGTAAGTCAACACAGTATTTGTAAATGTAATTAAATATAATTATATAGGTCTTTGTTTAAAAGATCATTTTTTACACAGTTTCTAAAATATATTCATAGTTCTCACCATTACTTAAATTATTTAATAGTAATTTAGAAAACAAAAATACTGATATTACACTCTAATTTTGTATCATATTCATAATGTTATTTCATGTGAACTCTGAGTTTAAAAATCGAGGTTATAGTTATATAAGTCTTCTTTCCAACATCCCCAAAATGTTAACAAATTAAGCAGTTCAGCTTTTAGATTCTGAATCCTTCTCTAATGTACCCCATAATTTATTACAACATATACATCAAAGGCCATGGGTAAAAAAGACTTGTAATAAACTCGTGTTTAATACTGTTCTTAAATTAAATGCTCATCTCACCAAACCTAGGATACATGTGAAAGAAAATATAATAAGAATAAACTTACATTCTTCCTCTTTAGGGTCAAGCTGTGTAACACTAACAGATAAACGGTCCACACGTTCTTGTAATGAGTTAACTCTGAAGGAAAAACTATGTGCTTCATTGAACAATTCTCCAAATATATCTTCAGCATATTTACCTAGGCAAAAATGAAACATATGCCATAAAATTTAATGTGATCAGAGATAAATACCAAACAATTTGACATTTTAAAAGTGCTGTCCTGATGAATTTGGCATTTATTTGGAACTAGTTTATACTTTAAACCCTAAAGTGACCAAACTGAGACAGAGTGGGACAGACAACATAAACCCTGGTAAATCTGATTTTAAATACTAGCTCTGCCACTTCGTAGGTGTCCTGTGCCTAAAATGGAAATACTCAATCTGCTTTATCCATACCTGCCTAGTTGTTGAGGTTAGAGAGCATTATGATGTAAAAGTATATACAAATAATACCTCTTTTAAATCAGCATTCATAAGTAAACTCTTATGAACTAATTTTCAGGCCAAATGGCAGAATTTAAGAGTCTTCATAAACCCAACGAAAGACCAGTCTCAAATAGGCCCAAAACATAGATTCTGAAAATTTATGAGATAAAGTATCTTCTTGTTCTGTTTTCTTAAAAAAGCATCATAAATCTAAAATCACTGTATTTTCTCTAGTCATATACATTTCTATTACTGAAAAGAATAAACAGAACTGATTTTCAGGTCAAATGGCAGAATCTAAGAGTCTTCATAAACCCAACGGAAGACCAGTCTCAGATAGGCCCAAAACATAGATTCTGAAAATTTATGAGATAAAATATCTTCTTGTTCTATTTTCTTAAAAAAGCATCATAAATCTAAAATCACTGCATTTTCTCTAGTCATATACATTTCTATTACTGAAAAGAATAAGCAAAAATAATCCCATTATAAAAGGAGAAAAAAAAAAGAGAAATTTCTATCTAGTAAATAAGCCAGGGAGAACTTTAGGCAACCTATAATGAAAACATTATTCAAGTGTATTTAGGACATATACAGTAATGTATACTCATGATATAAAGGTGAGTCATTATTATGTGCACCTTTGAATAAAAAAATTGATGGTCTTCCTAAATTAAGACATTTTAGACCCAAGGATACTGTGTACATTAAATCTAGTTCAACAGTAAGTTCTATTGAGACAGTTCCTGAGACAGAGGTAATAAATATTTATTAAATGAATTCATTAATCTCACTAGTTTATGACTGAGTAATATTGCACTTTTCCAAGGTATGCCAATACATTACCTGTTAAATCAACAAGCATTTAATGAGGGCTCGCCCTGTGCCAGGCAGATGTATGACCTTCTGAAGGCACCAAAAAGTAAAACACAAAATTCCTATCCTAGAAGATTCTATAATGTTTAAGAAAAAAAAAAATCAAAACTTTAAAGTCTCAATAATAAATTAAGAACTTTAATGTCTACAAAAATATAATAAAAAAGAATTGTTTTGTATATATTCATTTACTCACATATATCTTTAAACCAAATTGACTGAAAAGGTTTTATATGTACCAGACCCTGGGTATATAAAAATGATGGAACAAGGTCTCTGCCATTGATGAGTTTTGAACAGAGGGAGAAAGAAACATCTAAATAAATATGAAAAGCAATTTAATAAATAAGTCCAAATCTTTATTCCATTCACTTTGAGGCCTTGGTATCAATTTCCTCACCTGTAAAATAGGGATAAAAATATCTGCTTCAAAAAGAATTTATAAGAAAAGGAGACAGTGAGCAAAGAACCTCGCAGAATTCCACATACAGGGTAGGAGGTCAGCAAGGGGTATCCCTTACTATAATATAAGGTAAAAGCTACAGTACACAGAGAAAAAAGCCCCTAACTTTTGGGTGTGGGGTGGTGTCGGAGACACTTCCAGAAACACAGCTTTTTCAGCAGATAAGGAAAGCACCCCAAGTCCCAAGTGTAAGAAAAGGCAGGTATAAAGTCATTCATTTATTCATCTAATGTTAGGGATACAAATGTTAGGAACACAGAGATAGAAGAGACAATTTCGTCCTTAAAAGA